>JBCFXI010001535.1:0-49186 GCA_038496175.1 Ampulex compressa | reverse complement strand
CAGTATGGAAAGAGCTTATATGGATAATATGAATTTAACGTGATAATCAATTTTTCGTTTATTTCAATGAAGCTAATAATACCTATGGGTGATGGACATCGTCTGGCATACCCGAGTCGAGTTTCGGCCCTCCCACGAGTCGGCCACCGGTGCGCCCCCCCCCCCCTCCACTCTGCCCCTTTGTCCTTCTTCCTCCCTTCCATGGCGCCTTCTCTTTCGACTTCATTTACCGCGCCGCCCAACGAGGGCCGTCCTAACATTTAAATACCAAAGTATCTGCCAGGCCTGCCAGGCTTACGGGGGCTCCCTTTAATGCCTCCTGGGGTGTCTTACCGGAGTTCCACCACGGCCCCTGCTTGGGATTTATACACCGTCGGCGTACCTCGTTGTCGTCGTTACGTCGGCCCCTCTTCCAAGCCTGCCCATGGCCGCGAGACCCATATTTCGTCACTGCCCTTCCTCAGGACGCTCCTGCAGATAACTCAGTCCTTTCGGGTGCCGGGGGGGGGGGGGGATCGGAAAAGGGTAAATCAAGGAGCTCGACGACGTGGGCTTGGTGCCTTTAGGATATGGTTTGTGAGCGGGGTCATGGGAGGATGATATGGGAAGTTCGTGTGTGGAGAGAATACGCTGGTAGATGTGTGCGTTTTTGGTCGGGTGCGCTTGGCGGTTTGAATTTGCCGCGCTAGAGATATGGCGGCTCGCGAACATCATGGAAGGACGATGCGAGAAGGTCAGGAGTGGGGAAAGTGTTGTGGGAATGTGAAAAGTGTCCGGTGCGAGGGTGGATGGGTGTTTTGGAGAGTATGAGCCTGGGATATGAGGCGACGAAAGGAGGAAAGGATGTAGTTTTGGGTGATGTGCGTCTCGAAGAATGCGCGTGGCTGATGGGCGCGTGAACGTGGGCGAACGAGAGGAGGTGCATGGGGAGATGTTGGGGAAGAAGTTGGTTGCGGAGAGTCGCGGAGAGCAGAGCAGAGAGTTGCTGAACAGAGTACAGAGAGGAGAGTTGGACTCAGAATATATAGAGGAGAGTTAGAGTTAGAGTGGAGAGAGTAGAGTCGGAGTCAGAGTTAGATTACGGAGAGCAGAATTAGAGTCAGAGTAGAGAGAGCAGTGTGAAATTCAGAGTTAACAACGGAGTAAAGAGCTAGAGTAGAGAATAACATTGTATCATAGTAATATCAATAAAATATCATCGCTTATCAACACAAGTCACTAGTGAAAAAACTACTTGCACCCAAGCATCCCACATCCCACAATATCCTGGTAATTATACACATTTGGTGGAGAGAAACATGTAAGTTGCTTCGAGTTTGTATCGCGAGGGTGTTTGTGGGGTTGCTTCTTTTACGATTTGGTTTGTAAACGGGATTATGAAACGACGGTGTAAGAGCGTAGGGGAAATATTCCGGTAGTTATGCGCAGTTGTTCGCAGGGAGAAACGTGTAAGATGCTTGGGATGTGCGCGGTAAGGCTGTTTGTGGGTTTGCCGCTTTTACGCGCCGCTTTATAAGGGCGATAACAAAACAGCGGTGTAAAAGTGTACCGTATATATAACGTATGGTTATGATTATACACGCGTGACTGTAAAAATTTGAGAGTTGTTCTGATCGATAAGTAATGTCGGCAGGAACATGCAAATGCTTGTTGGTGTCGTGAATATCGTGAAATTCTCTGATAATTGCGCTCGATTGGCCTCAGGAATCCGAAGATCGTTTCGATCGATAAGTTTATATACTCCACGAGATATTTACCGGTGCCATTCAAAAAGCCACGTAAGAATTATTAATCTCCGTGGCATTCGATCGATTAAGTTGTAGGACGATCGCCTGGTTCGACGTCTTTATCGATTGCAGCTATTCCAGGATTGCATTTCTCACTTGTGAAATGTTTTTGCCGTGAATGATATCCTCTAGTAATGTTCTTGCTCGATAAGGAATCAAGGAAACGGCCCGTTTTTCCTCACTCGTAGATTTTCTTTCTCGACCATCCAAACTCGAACTCGATGTCATCGTAAGCGATCTCAAAAATCGTAGATCGTTCCACAAGCTTTATCTGAGCGAGCAAAGATACCCGAGGCACTCACCGATGTGCTGCCATTATGATCTTGCTGCAATATTACGAATTCTGTGGCAGAATAAAATTTGTTGCATACATAAAGATCGCGTCTGTCGGAAGAAACTTACGAATAGATGTTTTAATCGATCTTTAATTTCTCTCGAAGTTAACCGCGGAAAATCGAGCTTTGAACCATATATGTCCAATACCGCAATATTGACGGTCAGAAAGCAAACACTGAGCTTTAATCCACGATACATTTCAGTCTCAAACTTTGTACAAACATTCTCTTGGTTTCCGAGCTCAGCACTTTACAATACCGTTTAACTTCCCGTAGTACTATTTTCACACATACAGCATTTGTTCTCGTCCATCGTAGTGCAAAGAGAGAGAGACTATAATTCGAAGATATCGCTCGGTTGTTCCACGAAATTCGATACTCGGTGCTAAAAACTCCACTTCCACCTGGACAAATATAAAACGATCCATAACATATTTTAACACGTCCTAAAACACTTCAAACATTATATCTAAACTATATAGTCGATTTCACATTACTTACTTTCCAAAAATAAGAAGTGTATATATAAATCACTGTTTAAAAGTGTATAAAGAACGAATATCTTAAACGTGTATAAATAAAGATAACTTGTCAAAAGTGTATAAATAAACGAAAAATTGTATCGTTCAACCTTTTCCTCCATATTCGGATACATTAAACGCCAGGACTGTGGCCAACAATAATTTTATCCGGCCAGAATCAAAACATTTACCACTGTGCGACGCTCGGGGGATTAATTCCGCTCTGGAATTCGGTGTCTTCCCCGAGGTACAAGACGGCGGATTCGCGGTGGTCGACCGTAGCACCGGCGGATCCTGTCCTCTCCCCCATCCGGCATTGCGAAATATTTCTGGCGCATACTCGCGCGAACAGCCGAGTTTCGCCTACGCTTATTACGCGCCGGTGCGGCTGGTGTCATAATGTACGGCCTGCGGCACGAAGCCATACGTGAATGGCGAACAAAAGCCTTCCACCAGAAATGGCGCGGACCATAGCCCACATCGGGCACATTATGAACAGGGACGACCAACTCGCGCGCTCGCTCGCCAGGAAGAGCACTTTGTTCATCGCTGCGGGTCAGTAATGAAGTCAGAGAGAGGTGCGGGAGAGAAATCATTTTTTCACGCATTAATGAATTTCTCCCTCTTCTTCTTCTTGCCTGTTTTTCCTTTTTTTTTTTCTTCTTCTTCTTCGAATATTCGCGAACCAACCCTCGCCCGTCGGGTTTGGATATTGGAAGGGATTACGACGTCCTCCCTCTCCCAATTTCCTGCGCGCCGAATTTCACGTTGCGCGCGGAGAGGTGAGAGCGAAATGGCCGAGGATTAATAAGCGTTTTATCGTGAAATTCCTCCGACACGTGTGCGCGCGTGATTGGAATCGGATTTGGGGAATCGTAAGGTTCTTGAGTCATTTTCAAAGAAGTTTGTAATATACGTCCTAGTACTGTCATTATAATGAGAATACGATACTCACGATACAAAGTCACTGTCTTTTGTCTCTTCTCTTCCACTATAATGCATGGCGGTCGACTATGTTGATCTGTTTTTCTAAATCCACGATTACATCGCGATTACTATCCCTCTTTCAACACGATCGTCATACACGATTCCCTTTCCAAGCACCAAATCCTTTACGGAACACGCCGTCCTGAATATTGCTCTCTATATAGAGAGGGTTACGAGACTTCCGTACGGGTAAGTGTCCGCGCTCAAAGAATCGCTCCACGTATGAAGGAGAGGGGCTTCGTATCGGCACTTATTTTGTCTCGTTGTTGCGGCAGAAGTGCGCGTATTCCGTTTCTACGTGCGTCGTTACGCAGAGGAGGCCGCGAGTAAGGCGGCTATACGTTTGCCCGGATGGCTTGTAGAAAGCACTAAGGTGGTACGGGTTTGTTTTATGACCAAGATGAGTCTACGTGATCGGACTCTGCTGAACCGTCCGCCGGGGGATGGTTTACTCTTAAAACTTTTTTAGGGACCATTCCGGCTCAGTACCCGGGCCCGCAAGTTGGGTATTTGATTCTCCCGAAATTTATGATTTTCGTAAACTCAGGGCTTCCCCGTCGATGGCTGGGATACACGTTTATGCGCACAGTCGTTCGAATCCCTTTCGAGGATGTCGAGAGGCCGAGGCTTCCTCTGGCCGGGCGCGAATCTTTCGCTCGTCGTCGACGGAGGAGGGAGCGCTGGTTTGGCTAACCGAAAAACCTCTCCTCGAAATTTCTCCTCGCGGTTTATCGTTTCGGGAACTTACCTCGCGCTTATATCGATCCCCGAATGGGCAGCTGCCCGTATCCGGCTATAAACTGGGGTCGAATTCGTAAAAACGTTTACAACGGCTGGAATCGAATCGAGGTCGTGGCAACTCGATAAGGCAATACAGCGTGCGCGCGGTCTGCTAAGTGGAAGACAGTGGAGTAATATGGTTTTATTCAACCCGTTAGTCATGTATGACAGACATGCTGGTCGCGAATGAATTGTATTTTTTGCGTTACCACGTCGATTCTACCATCGTTGATGTGTACAAAA
Organism: Ampulex compressa; assembly: GCA_038496175.1. Taxonomy (NCBI): domain Eukaryota; kingdom Metazoa; phylum Arthropoda; class Insecta; order Hymenoptera; family Ampulicidae; genus Ampulex; species Ampulex compressa. The sequence goes on along the minus strand of JBCFXI010001535.1, from coordinate 44,533 downwards.
TAAGAAAAATGCCATTTTCTCGCGAGGAGTATAATCGTCGTGCACATCCAACAAGTGCGCTCTCTATAATTGATATTTTATTTTGATTTGAAGATTTTGATCATGCTTGAAGTATTTTTTTCGCCTATTCTTATACTCTTAAAGTGGATAAATAAAGTTATATATAAATGATAGGGATCACTCGATGACCGACAACGATTCTGCAAAGAAGCAATAGGCGTTGTGAAGTAAAATATGTAAACGCGACGATACATTTCGTGACAATTGATTGTAAGCTATAGAGGCTTAAAACTGGGTATTCTTGAAACGACTCTCGATGTTTTTAGCGGTGGCTTGCCATCGAGTAATTATCAGGGTTAGCGGGCAATGGTGTAAAAATGAGGTAGGGCTTGGAGAGCGAATTAAATAACGCAGAGACGGAGATGAGAAAGTATGTCATCCTTATTGGATGTCCCCTATCTCCACTTTCGCTAAGGTACTTTCCGTATCGTGGAAGCTTCGAAACCTCGGGCATTTATTCTCGGCTTCATCTCGTCAGAGTGACATCGACACCGCTCTCTCCGCACGCGTCGTATTTCTACGTTATTTATGAAAGCATTGAGACGTATCGACACTGCGTACCTTCCGCGCACTCTTTCCGTTACGTCTTTTATCCTTCCTTTCGCACGGCAGCAAGTGGAAAAGTAGAAATGGAAAAGCTCCAGTGCGCTTTATCAAAAGTCCCGCGTACACGGAGAGAGAATTTAATCGTGCATCGTTGAATTTTACTCTTGGAAAGAAGACAAACGCGTAAGAAGCCGTATTTATAAATTCAGGATCGAGGTGGATCAAATTTTATAAATGTGTATAGCCAGTTCTATAGATTTTGCTTTTATGCTGCTCATCCACGTACAATGGTTTTTTAATATAAAATCGAGTATACGATTTTATATAAAATAGAAGTTAACGCTGTTTGTCTAATTATAGAGATATTAATTATTCTGGAAAAGAATCGCATCCAAATCGATACAGACAAACCATATTTAATCTATTCGATCTTGGGAAGAAATTTTCTAAGACCACAAAAAAAATTTATTTTTATAATTTATAGTAAGTTTTATGAAGTTTTTATACTTGGACCGTTGGATATTTGACTATTACTTTCTATTCGGTTTCATTCCAATCACACTAGTTAATGGTTTATCAGATAATTTAGCTCAACAAAGTAACATTTAGACACGTGTCGCCAGTAGCCTGATTTGATAAGGTTTCTTGGGCGCGGTTGTTTAAAGGAGAAGAGGGACAGAGAACGATGTCTCATAAATAAGGCTGTCCATTTGGCGAAAATTATTTTTTCCCTCGGCAAAAGTGCGGTGTCTAAAAGGAAGAGAGATATACGCCGCAGGATGAAGGATAAGAGGTTCGTCTTCCGCGTAGGTTTTTAAAGAGGAAAGTGCCAGCCTCATCGCGGTTGAGAAAAAATCTGGTTGAGGTTCTTCTACGTCGTAAGCACGAATCGTCGAAAATTGCCGGCATCTTTGTGCTTTCTGCGGATATTCTTTTTCGCAGAACTTCGCATTCAATGTAAAAGAATTCCAACTCAAATCTTGGTCTTGATTTGGATTGATTTTAGTATAATTCTAAATAAAACAACGGTTCCTCGGATTGACTTGCAAGAGGAAAAACATCTCTTTGAAGTTTTTGCTACTCCCACTCGTGGTATTTTACTTTACATACATACAAGGACAAAAGCAGCTTTGTCTGCAGTGTCGTGAGTTAGCACATCCTCGATCATTAACGAGAAACCTAGCAGATATCCTCGAAGACTTCCTCGAAGATCTCTTCGCAATATTCTTCCATTCTAAATATGCAATATCCGCCATTGACGAAACAAAGCAGTTCCTTGTATGGAGTCCTGACTCGGCGCTTCGGCGATAAAGTTTTGGAAAGAAGTTCATGAGTCGCAGAAATCCGATTCTTCGAAGATTCCCAACATCCACGCGCTCGTTCAGGATATCTCTCCTCGAAAGACAAGCGGAACGTGGGTTTTAAAGGATGGAGAGGAAGTGGCGGCCCCTTTCGCGAAGGAGGGAGCCTTCTGGGGTGGCAAGAAAATGGAAAATAATGCCGAGTCGGTGGCGAGCCGGCAGAGTGGGCGAGGCGAGCGATGGAAGGAAAAGTCGGGGGCAGAGGGGTGCGATAAAGGAAGAGAGGAGGTGGAAAGGAGCGCAGTCACGAGCCCCATCGTGACTTTTCAGTGGCCTGGCGGGCCATTAAAGACGCTCGCAAAACAACGCTTCGTTATAAACCTCGAGAAATGCTTTCCATCCCGGCCGCCTCCCTTTCTTTTGCTCTTACCTCTCTCTCCCTCCCCTCTCGCCGCCACCCCTCCTTCCGTTGGCCACGTTTCCCACGTGCAATAATAATAAATGGACGAGAAGCCTTTACGAGCGGGACTAATAACTCTCTGGCAGACTTGGTGAAAAACCATGAAGCAGTGCCGCTTTCGCATTTTTCCCCGGTGCACGGGAAATCTCTCTCTCTCTCTCTCTCTCTCTCTCTCGCCACCCTTAATGCCCCTTTTTTATCGAATTTGCATGGCCGCGATGGCACGACATAAAAGTTCGTTATTAGAGCTTTTTCCCGATTTTTATAACAAACTGGCAGTGATAATATCGGAAAATTACTGCGACGTGCAAATTTGCGCCGTCGTGCCGGGGCAAATAAGAGTCCGGGCGCTCGGGCGTGAATCCTGTTCTGTAAAAGTTGGCGGAATGGCCTTCTTTATGTTCAAACTCCGGTCGAATAACTATGAGACTCTCTAGGAAGCGGAGATCATTTCGAAGAGTACGTCGGAACTTTTTTAATCGTGCGTGTTGCAGCATCCAATGCCGATTCGTAGTTTCCCGGTTTGAAACATCGAATTATAATTGTGAGGTGTGGGCTTATTGTTTGATTGCGCGAACGTATCCCGTTTAAGATTGTATTGGTTGTGCATTGACCTTGGAGGTGGAACAGGAGGCCAGTGTGAGAAGGAAAGGGATAGATAAAAAGGAAGAAGGCGATGATTAGGGTTGAATTCTTCGTTTTTTATTGCATAAACATAATTTGATCGGTGTTGCTGGATATACGGTTGACGTACCATGTGTGAATATAAAAACGTGCCAAATAAGGTCGCCACTCGATCATTCTTCGTGAGAATCCGAGCTATCCATTTGCAACCCTTAGGCCGTCAGATATTGGGACCCCAATTTCATCTTTTCGTTCACCCTGCGCGAATCGTCCACCGCTTCCTCTATGATAATAATACTTTAATTAATTTCTGCATTCCTCACAGGCCATTTTTTACAATGCAGATGTATTTGCGTTGGCGTTACTTTCATATCTTTTATTTTCCCACGTTTGCAGACATTTCTTCGATTGCACTAATTCGGAAAATATGTCGGCCGATCATAGGGTAGAGATGCGAAACTCTCTCTCACTCGTGTAATTTTTAAGTCAACTGAAATTCAACGTACTTTCAATGTGATATTAATTTGAAGTCAAAATAATATTATTCCGGGCTTTAGTGTTATGTATAAAAGCACGATGACTAACGGAGATATAAGTGGCTAATGGAAAGCTCGGATATCTACCGAGTGGGACATTTCGCGCTAATTGCTGCGGAGATTTTGGTTAAATTGATTTCCTCGTACAGAACGTCGTATGCGTAAGACACCCCCCTCCCCCCCCCCATTCTTCTTTTGATCCAGCCCGGGAAGAGGAAGAAAGAATCTTGAGAAGTTGTGAACGGGAGACAGAAGTTTTTCAAAGTCACTTTATTCCGGGGAGACAAAGGTTCGACTCCGTCGAGAATAATGGATAATCGAGAAGGTCCTTGATTCTCTATTACGGCAAAATAAAAGAGCGATTCGTCTCGAGGAAAACTTGAATATCGGCCTTTCCTTTATCCGAATGTCCTGAAACGAAAAGAAGTGCGGCTTTGGTTGCTGGTGGTGCTTTCAGAATTTAAAACTCTTGGTTCAGGGTAAATCTGGTTGTTATCCTTTGGCGATTTACGTACCGAGGAATATACCTTGTGCTCGTTTAATTTGTTCTCCTCTGACGCATGCTTTTAATTGCTTTTTGAACATTGTTAGTTACACTTCAACTGTTTTTGTACGATACAAAATATGACGTTGTACTTTTATTATAAATATGGGTTTTTGATCTTTGTATCACCATTGCCTCCAAGAAGATCTTGTATCAATGTCACTGATCTTTCTTTAATTCTTATCGTTGTACGACGACAATGTCTTTAATCGCGCGTCTGAGACAGAAAACGAGACGCCAAAAACAAATTCACACTATGCAAGATTGCGGTGACGTCGTGGCCAGCAATTCGAAGTTTCGTGATGGAATTGGTTATCACTTCCGAATTTCCGATATACTCGTCAGAATCGGTAATTCCTCTCGAGGCGGAGAGTTTTGGATCAAGTTATTTACACCGAAATTCAAGCGTAGAGGAATGGATGATATTATTATTTAAATTTGACGCGAGAGTTCCCGAAGGATCCCAAGGTTTATCGGCCTTGATGAATAAATATTATATTAGCATAACATTATAGATATACGACAGAAGTGGCAGAGTTACGCGTACGTACGTCAAACTATCAATGACTCAATGAGTAATTATTATTTAAACTTCATACTAAAAGTAGACACGGCGGTATAAATTCATTTTCATCACTTCTCCGTCCCAACACCAATTACAATTACACGTACCAGAACACCCAAAGACCGTTCTCCCAGTGACACAACTATCCCACTAATCCGCTTCTAGGACACAAGCTAAATCCACTTCCATTAAATAAAAGGAACTCTACTATTCCTCATGCATCGACATCCTCCGCGCCAATCGATAAAACTCAATCGTATCGTGGCACATACAGATTCCACGTTTCACCGCTGAAACGAACATCGGGGGAACCAAGATAATCACCTGCGAAACCACCAAGCCTCCCTCTCTCTCTCTCTCTCTCCCCCTCTTTCTCGCGAGCCTCGTTATCCCCATATTTCCCCAAGACCTTTTTTACTCTTCAAGAATGTAAATCGTTAGTCCCGCGATGATGGCGCGTCCAGGTCGATTTGCCCTAGGATAATCGGCAGAGGGAAGGGAGGAGGAGGAGGAGGAGGAGGAGGAGGAGGAGGATGCTCGCCGAGGATAAATGGGACTCCCGTGTCCTGCGACGCGGAAGATTTCCCCGAGGTTTTCAGGAATACGAGAGACGTTTGACGTACGTGTCGCGGCGACACGGGGGCGAATGGCGAATGCGAGTTTGCAAGGCATCACGGACTCCCGCGTGGATTCCAGCCGCGCGGTCCAAGGCGCAGCGCGCCGCGGCCATTTCGCGAAAACCCATCACGGCCAAGAATGAGCGGAACTGCAAGGATGTCAGGAGAGTAACGATACGCCCGGGACTGCACGCTAATTAGCTCGGTCGCGAGTGTGGCTTGGCCAGCGGCAGCCGTATGCCGATGGCCCCGCTTCCTGACTATCCTTATATTCCTTGGACGATCTCAAACCGTCCTTTCCTCCTGGAGATCGTGATCTTAGCGCGTATGCTTTTGGTACGCGAGTTTACGTATGCTCGGTGAGACCGTGTTTTAATTGCAGGGATGAGCGGAACTGTGTTAACAGAGGAACGATACGCGCGGGACTATACGCTGATTAGCTCAATCGCGAGTGTGGGTTGGCTAGCGATAGCTGGATGACTATCCTTGTATCGCTGAGATGGTTTGAAGCATGCTTTTGTTGTTGATCGTTGAGATTATCTTAGCGAGTGTTTGTTTTTTCGGTAAGTTTATTTATGCCGAGTTATATATGCTTGGTAAGAGCGTACTGTTTTAGTTACAGGGATGAGTGAAATTGCAGCGACGATGATTGGAAGAGTTATGATATACTGTTAGGACTGTAGGTTACTTAGTTCGTTTACGAGTGTGCGTTATCCACTGATCGATGTATGCTGAGACTCTTGTTTAGTGATCGTCCAAGTGATTTTAAGTTTCACTATTTCGCTGTGGACTACTGAGATTATTATCGTATTGTTCTTCTTCTTGCGAAGCTACTCTTTGAAGCATTTCACGAAAATTTCTGAAACCCAAAAACCAGTGGTACTACAGCGATGATCATCTTATTACTTATCAGTAATTAACTCACTGCAAAGTATACATCATCCACCCCACTCGGCATTCGCGTATTCCCAGAAAGACTTCAGCGTCAAACAATCTTCCCAACAGGGACCACCCAAATGGAGGCTATAATAATCGCAATCTGCGCCCACATAACCATTCACGTTCAGTACCATATCCTGCACGAAGCATTATCGCGCGATCGTATCCTCCGCGTGGGTTATCGAGATCTTCGAGCTCGAACCGTAAGGATCGCGATCCGCGCTTCTACGACTATCCACGTCCGCCGCTATATTCCTCGCGCGACTCTATCACGCATCTTCCATCGAGATCCTCGAGATTCCCCTCTCGCCCCGCAGAGTCCTTCCCCGAGTTACACTTCCCCCGAGACCGCATTGATCTTCTCGCCTCCCTGGCCTTCGGCAAAATTCAATCCTATCAAAGAGCTCGCGAGACAATTAAGCCCCCGAAATTCGCCGTCACGTCGAGTAACCGCGAACGAGCCTCCGTCCGATGATACGATCCAGGGAGTTTTCCATAAACTCGCTTCCCTTTTCACTTTTACAGGAAAGGGAGGGGACTCTCCGAGACGCCCCTCGATTTACAGCTCGCAGGGGACAGATTTCCGCTTTAAAACAATATCTTCGAGATCTGCCGCGAAACTGGATACCGCGCCGCTGGAGGATGGAAGAAGGATTGGCGCGGAGGGTAGCGCCAGGGGGAGGCTGGAAACGCGTTATTTTTCCAATATGCAGGAAAACGAGCGTGGGTGGGCCAGGCTGGTAGGCGAGCACGGGGGTGGCTTTCAGGCCATGATACTTGGGCTACCCCCAGGGGCGTGTAAACACCGGAGGCACTCGACGCCCTGTCAATCGGCGGCGATGAGACTTAGGCCCTCCAGGGCTCGGCTCGTTTCTTTTTTCCTGCGTCCAACATCGTCGAGTGAAGGCCTCCCTCCTCTCACTCTCACTCTCTCTTTCTTTCCCTCGTTCTCTCTTTCGTGCTACTCCCCTCTCTTCCGACTCGAATTTCACGGGCAATGGACCTCCAGGGCCGTTTGTCGACGCTCTCGTATCTGAGGGAAATCGGAAGTTTCGCGCGAGGGGGGGGGGTGTAGGAGGGATGAAGGAGAAGCGGGAGGCCGAGGCAAACACGGATAGGTTGCGTACTTCGGTGCCCCTGAAAGCCTTCGAGATTTCTACCCGAGTTTCGGTATCGAGTTACTCGCTACTCCTCGCTTTGGGTTTCGTTCACTTCGGCGACAGGAGGCGGTTATACGAGGTAGAGAACCGATGATGGGCGGTAGGTGGTTCTGAAATATTTTCCGCGTATCCCGCCGGTCTTGTCACATCCTACGATCTGCATGCCGCTTTTTCTTATCGTCAGGCGTGGCGGTTATTCCGCTTTGCTCGGAGGATCTCTGGATTTTTGGAAAAAGGGGTGTGATAATCGAGGTGCGAGATGATGGATGATTTGCGAAGATATGCTTTGCACGTTGTTTTCTTCCTACGTTTCGCTTAGTATATGGACTATTATCCAATTAAATGCTGTAAGTCGAATGAATTTGAATTTAATTCTCGCACTCTACCACTTCAAAATTTTGATTGTTGATTACAAATTTTTTGATTACACCCAACAATTTCAATGTTGTTTTTATATTTAGATAAGTAATGCTCATTGTCTGGAAAAGTTTCTGTTCGCTATGGCATGCTCAAAGCAATATTCATATTAAATACCATTTTCTATTGCGTAATTAAACGTTATCTTTTAAGAGTTGCCAATAGTGAGATACGTTATCTCACTCACGATTAGTTACATTTAAACGCGTGACGATACACCGCGAGTTTATTGTTAACATTCTGACTATTTGTGCCTCTCATCTTTAGTCCATAAGTATAAGTTTTTGTAATTTCTTGTAATTTTTCCAAGGATTCATTTGTCCAAGGAGAAAAACGTAACGTTTTAATAAAGGATTACGCGTCTTATGCTTAATCGATTTCTTGCTCGAAGAAGACCACACAGCTGCACATTACACAAGATATCGAGCATCATCTAAGAATAATTATAAATAAAGTACGTTTCATATAAAGAATAAATACGTTTCATCCAGAAAAGTGTGACAAAAACTACGCTAGTGTGAAGATAGCGTAAAATGATTCAGAAGTCTTTAGATCCTTAAAGACACAAATGTGTTTCTATCGCGACAACACGTCGAGTGGTTACGTTCAGCATATTCCCAGAATTAATTAAAAGGACCAACCCAAACGATCCCCTTTCTCAGCATGGCATTGCCTTTCGAGATAAGTCGATACCGTATCTCGAGTACCGTCGTCGCCGGCACAAAGGCCGCTCGTTGATTCGACGTACGGACACCTTATCGCAACGACCACGCAAAATGGAGCCATTATCCCAATTAGAATCCGGCTATTTGCGCGAATTCAAGGCGCAGGAACGATCGAGCGATCGATCAGCTGCGTTGCACGAAGCCACTGGTCTCGACTGCTTATTTTCCTCGTAGGTTTCTTTCCCCTGGCTTGTTAATCCTAGATAACGATACTTGACCGCAAATCACGTTATTACGAGTCCTTCGTGAAGTGCAGTATTCAAAAAAAAACCTTATATATTTCGGAGAAATATTTTTATCCATCTTTTGAAACATATCTTTGGAAAACGACAGTTTGAAAAATAATCGATACGATTGTGGTGGATGGATAAGACAAACGTTAGGGTTCAAATGGAATTGAATTGCGAGATAGTAAGTTTTATGACACTTTTATTGGAAGCTCTTTATTCATGCCAGGTGAATAATTTTTCGATATTTATTTATCATTCCGCGTCCTACTGCGTCGCACTTGTTGAAACACGTAATTAGGAGTTATATTCAAACACCGCGTTTCGCTCGATACCACGGTTTTTTGGCCGTGGATTAATACAACCGATGGTGGATTGAGTTTTGCCAGCAAAAAACAAAAGTGTATAGAGTGAAAGGGCTGAGCGAGGAGAGGGGGGAGAAAGAATGAGAGAAAGAGACAGTATTCAGCGGATGAAATAACGCACGATGGGAGAAATGCCAGCGCGATTTTTTTTTCATCTCGATACCAATAGCATCAGGAATATTTGAATTTTAGATACGCGCACGCAGAATTGGTATTTCTACTAAAATTTAACTCCTCTCGATCGTTACGCGCGCATGTACATATCCGTGCAGTCGAGAGTAATTACGTATAGCCTATTTTTGTCCAGTGTAACATTCTTGATATCCTTTTAACATACGAATTGTGTCTCTTATTTAAACTGTTGAGATATTTGAAGTATCCTTATAAACGTCTTTTTTTGTGCGATAGGACTATCGAGATCTTTTAGATTTTTGAGAATTGAAATTTTTTAATAATATAATAACTGTTCCATATTCTCCACTTTGTGTGCGGAACCCTTAAAAATATTATTTTTCACCACTTGGTGCATGGCCTTAATTTTAAAGGTTACAAATTAAATTCAAATAGTAATCACTTTGTTTGCGCTATCATTTTAATAATTTCATCAGATTTTTCTTCTATGGCAAATTTTCTTGTACCGTACGCCTGCTGCTTCGAAATATTTTGCCTCTTTAGTGATTTTCATCGCTCACCGGAACTTTATCTCTGATTCAAAAAAAACGCTCCCCAACTTTTTTTTCGAAATCTGGTTTCACAACGAACTTTGTATTTATCGAGTTTACTGTAATTGATTAATTTGAATTCAGTGGTACACAAAAAGCGTTTAATCAGTCCAAATGGCAAAAGAAAATACCACAGGTATGAGAATAAAACACGTATTCAATCAACATGTATTATCATGGTAATAAACATCAAATAAAACTAGAAATACCCGATACCGAAAAAAAGGTACAGTTCATTACGGTTCATACATGTATGATCGCGAGCCGCTCATTGGCGCGTTCTGATGTACAGGTCCGATCTTTCATCCGCATATATCACTGCGGCTTACAAAGTACGTCTGCTCGTTCCTTCAGTTCATCGCTCGCCATCGCTGCTTCGCTGCTGACGAAGCTGAAGTGTGCCAGAAACGTGCGTTTCCGGCGGAGTTAGTGCCTCACAATTTGCCGGGCGTCGAGCAACAAATTAAGCGGAATTTTATTCGGTCACGTATAACATCGTTAAATATTTATATTCGCGGTCGATCCGGCCGCTCTTGCACGTCCGTCATCTGGACGTTAAACGCCTCGCCGCGCGCAATGCACGTGCCAGTGCGTGTGCGAGAAACGCAACAGTGTGCCCGCGAGTGTGCGTGAAAGGGGCGCTTTTAGGGAAACTCGAGGCCTCGAATCGCGGTGCGGCGGTGCAAATGGAACCGGATTCTGAGCTCGATGTTGTAAGGAGACCGTAATGCCCGCCGCACGCCCACGAGTTTCACAGACGCGTGCTATCGTCTGTCATAAGATAGTCGACGTAGAGGCGATTTCTAGGGAGATTAGAAGTTGCTTTTCGAGGAACTATCGGGTTCTTACTTGCGATCATACGTCGTTACCAATTACTTGGATCGGACTTCGGCGAACTTTATTACCAAATCCGATAACGTTATTATCAAATCCTGGAAGAACTGAGAAATTACTACGCTACTTTGTACTTTATCCAAGAGACGTTTTATTGCAAGACGTCCGAGCTTGTCGTATCGAACATTGCGCGAATTAATTAACCAGTTAAATGTGGAATTTATCGCTGAACGTAAGGCAGGATTGAGAGGCGGAATCATTATACGATGTATCTAAAGCAAAGTAAGGAAGCATTACATTTTTATACCATAAGACATTAGTTTTTCTGCAAATCCGTTCTTGTAATAAATGATCATTTTTTGTTTCACACTATGAGTATAAGGATCAACCGTGTGGAAGGAAAACTTAGAACTGACGTGTATACACGTCGAACGCGGTTAACCGGTTAAATTATAAAATCGTCTCAGGAGGATCCCAATAAATACACTGCATACGAACATTAAAGAAGCGAACGTCTCTTCCCCCCTTTGTTACGGGTCACGAAACATCCTAGTATCGGCGCGCGACATTTTTTCCCTCCCGCCCATGAATCTATGCATGAAAAAAACCATTTGTGCAGGGCCATACACGGGTGTTATCGTCGACGAATCGATGGACGTGACGGCGCGTGTGTCAGGCGGGTGCGGGTGACGGGTATGGGAAGAGTTCGTCGGACCGGCCTGTCCAGGAATGGGTTCCACGAAGGGTAGAGCGCCCAAGCTGACAGGGGTTCATTCTGTATTTTATGGCAGCCGGCCCCGTCGCTGGGACGCTGGGTGTACCCATTGGCGATAAGGTGATAAGCTCAAATGTATTGGCTCCCATCAAATCGCACGCTTTACTGCTATAGGCTACCCCATAAACGCCCGACGTCCCCTTCAACCGGCTCTCTCTCTCTCTTCTCTGTCTTTTTTCTCCTCTCCCTTCTTTTTCTCTTCTTTCTTCTCCTGTCCTTTCATCTTCTCTACTCTCTTCTCTTATCCTTTCTTCTTCCCTCTTCTCTTTTCCTCTCCTCTCCCCTCTCGGTTTTCCATTTTTTCCCTCATTTTCTCTTTGACACTCCCACACTCTCAGTCTCCCTCTTTCCTCTCATCGTCCGCCGCACGCATCTAGAAAATATTCTTGGTTGGAATATTTTCCGAATTCCTGATAGCCGCTGTTGACTCAAGCCCTTGCGATCCAGCGTCCGGCTTAACCCCGGCACCGTATTTTCTCCGAGCGCCCTTCGCTCTGCATATTTGCCAGTAATCGCTCGCTCCTGGAAGGCTGGAAAGTCCTGGCCGGCTTAAGGATATTTGTCGAACCGCTATCTCTTCCCCATTTTTACGATCGTCTTCTTATATGCATTGCTCCCGGCCATCGTTTCTTCGTTTTGCCGAATTTTTGGCACTGATTCCTTAGGATCGTCCGACCTGGGATTTACTATCTGAAATGGATTTCGAATCGTAGGGGCTGCAGTGCACGTAAGGGGCGATCAAATTCAGAAATGATAGGCCGGTTGTGAGTTGGAACCTTCGTGGGGGTTTTAGGTTCTTTGCGATACGTTTGCATAGTTTCGTATTCGATTGTTTTTGAACATATTGGTACAATGAACATGGTCATTTAATATGCGTTGTTTTAAAGGTAATATTCTTTGGGCCTTTTTAACGCTAGAACTATCAAACCAGTGAAAATGACTAGTCGTTTCTTTAAAAAAATCGTAGTGCATTATAAGGATGTATTTTTTGAGATTTTCCATGATTTTCATGCAGTATTTAGATCACCATTTTGATTTACTGAAATTTCCTTTTACTCTCCCCTTTTTTTTAAAGGTGTATGCGGTGTTATAAATATGACCAGAAAGTGGCTGGTAGTTCTAATGTTAAAGCTATCGATTATTTCATATGTTTTAGACGCTCGACAGGGACCGCAAGTGGATTCAACGGCGTGCCTCCAATTTCGCCCAATTAGTCATACCTTTACTTTTCTTCCTTCCGAGGTAATTATGAAGATTGGGCGATGCGCGAGGGAAGAAAGGAATTCGGTCTCGGAGGATTGGTTTTTCATGGCTGTTTGTTAATTACATCTCCTCGTTGCTAGGTACACAAACCCTATTTCTTCGCGGGTTGATTTATCTCCAGTAACGTTCTACATTTACTCGCTACTCCCCCGAGAAATGTCGCGTAAAAGCGACATCTGTGCCAACAAAAAGTGTGCAAACGAATGAGTATCGATGCAAAGTGAATTACCCTGTCGATGTTGCAATGCTATTTTTTGTTTCAAACCGAGGCAGAATATCGTGCCGGGCTTCTACCTTTGTTGAGCGGGGAAAAATAATTAATATGAAATTTAGGTCGTTTACAGGGAATGCACGATCTATGGAACGTGCGTCTCGTCGGACGATCCACGTAAATCGTTTTTCGATAACTAGGATCTTACGGTAACGGTAATAAGGTCACTATTACCTCTTAATGTCTCGTACCGTAAATACCGCTTGGCCACCAATGAACGTGTTTCCTTAATGATATCGTAACTTCGTTTATGACTCCCTTAAATTCTCAAAGAGCGTTTCCTATTACCCACATTCGGTATGGTTACATCTTTATTTTTATAGGTAGAATTATCTTTCGTTGCCTTATCTGCCGCGCTGCTCTTTACGTTTGGACAGTTATAAATGCTTGATTACCTTGCAATTGATGCTGGCCTGACGAACGTGAACTTCAGTTTAGAGTTTTACACATGACGCGCATGCGATATGTTAGTAGTTTATTGATTTGATGATATTAATAGTTGAAATGTTTTACTCGTTGGATATTATTCAATGCGAACCGTAAAGGTCTATATTGGAATCGGTTCAGTTATTCCAGTGTCCGCCTTTTTTCAACGCCATTTGTCTTAATACGGTTTACTTCATCACCTTAAACTTTACAATATTTTCAACATTAATTTCATTTAATTCATAATTTAGTAACCCCTTAATTATTCGAGTCACACACCAGTGATCATAATTATTATCATTCCACACAAAAATGTCGATGTACCGAACAAAGTTTCTAACTCTGCCAGACTTTATGCGGAATTAACACTAGAACTACTGAACGAGCCAATATGACTCATCCCTTATTTCTTTAAAAAATCGTAGCGCTTTATAACGACACATGTTGCAGAATTTTCCACGATTTTCATATAGTATGTAGTTCGTTACATTGATTTATTCAAATTCCCTTTTACTCTTCCTTTTTCTTTAAAGCTGTATTTTGTATTCTAAATATATCGCAAAAGTGGCCCGTAGTTCCAGTGTTAAAATACAAAGTTTGGAGATCGGATGCTCTGCGGGCCAAGAAGCGCCGATCGTCCTTCGGATCGAAGCAACCGTCGATACATCGCGTTCGTAAGCGGAGCCCGCGGTTAGCCCCTCGGCGATCCTTACGAGCGCCATTTCCTACAAGGGCCGGGCAACGTTGATGCCTCGTGACATTTCCCAGAGGTACGATTTTCCCCGCGTGATTCCCGGAGCATGGAAAGTTTTTCCGCCGATTATTCGCCGGGCGCCATGCAGATAACGCTTGGAAAATTAAATTCTGACCGGCCAGGGAGGAAATTGCACATAAATTACGTCGAAGCTCTCTATCGGCGAGAAGCGCGGAGAAAAGAAGCGCCGCGAATGGGAAAGGCGAGGCGACGGATCTCGTGTAACGGTAAGGACAGAGGGATTAAAGTGGAGGGGAAGAGAGAAAGGGAGAGTGGGATGTAGCGAGTGTGAAGGCAAGAAGAATAAACGAGTGGCCTTCTTTGAGGGACTCGAGGCACCTCGAGGGCCAATAATGAGTAAGCCTGGCACTCGTTAAGGGTTGCTTAAAAATACCAAGGAGCGGCCCTTTTTTCCTCACACCCTTCTCGCAGTTCCCGTGGGAGGGCGGGAGGAAGGGTTGGCGGAGAGCCGCGGGAAATAATGACCGGCGTAATCGCCAATTCTTTTTTAGCTTGGTTAAACTTAAGGACGCGCTGCCACTTCGCGACGGCAAAGTTCCCCACCCTGAAAAACCTCTTCTCGCCTCTTTTTGCACCGACTCGGCCCATCTCGATAGGGCGACACGTTTCTTCCTACCAGCTTACAAAGTTGATCGAAAATTCGGAGAATGCAGAGTCTGACGACATATATCCAGCCACGGATTTGCCATTTAAAAACGCGATCTTACCTCAGCAACGCATTCGCCATCAAAAATTCAGTCTCATTTCTCTACACTTTTCTGTATTTATCGAAAATGCTCATCGTTTTTAATAACTCTGCTCGTAACTCATAATTCTCCGCTTGACATATTTGAATAACCGGATATTAACTGCACGCAAAAGGAAACATTGATAGAGTACGGTCGAAGGGCCCAGAGAAGGAAAGAATCCCGATGAGCGAAACACGATCGAGGATCTTCGATCGGTGGTATTCCAGCCGGAGCCTTTCCATCGAACGCGATCCAAGCAGCAGGACGGTGATCCACGAGCAAAATATCTAGAATTCCTGCAGTACGGTACATGCATAAATGCTTTTACGCGGATACCCCGACGGACGACAAGATATTTGTAATCGCTTCCGTCCCAAATTGGATTTTTCCAAGCGGCTCCCGGCCGAGGCGGAGTGCCGCATAGAGACGAGGATTTATAAGCAAAAGCCCGTCCGCAATATACGAGGAGTTACGAAACGACTTTACTTCTTAATGAGATTCAGCGTCCCAAAATGAAATTTGAGGCGGCGTGTACGCTGGCGGTCGTTCGATAACAGGGCCATCCCTTTACCGGGACTTCTCGACGCGGCTTTTTGAGCCTCCACGGGCTACTCTCTCCCTCTCCCTTCTTCTTATCTCTCTCTCTCTCTCCTTCTTTTTCGTTCCTTCCTTTCCCCCCCCTTTTTTTTTTATTTATGCGAGAGGAGAGAAACGTCGTCTCCGCATTGTCATGCATCGAGCAATGTCGTTTCGCGAACCGCGATGCGTCGCCACGTCCCACGCAGGATACGCTCCCCGGCCATGTGTGAGGTTTCCCTTCTCGAAAGGAGCTCTCGAGCGTTTCTCGCATGTCGTCGAGATCCTCGACGACGTTTGAGGCCTGCGAAATATCGGCGGAATAAAAATCGGGAGGTTTACGTGCCGCAAAGTTCCCACGGCTGGCATCCATCGGGGTGGAAGTCGACTCCCGTTTACCGAATTCATCGGCCGACCATCATCGTGGCGTATTTAGTCAGGGTTTTGCGACGCGCAGCTGCTCTGAGTTTGATTTCCTAAGGAGAAATGGATCGATCACGAATCGTTGGGTTTGTGAGGTTTCGAGAAAGTGTTTTCGATCATTCTTTTATGTCTGAATTATTCGCTGTTGTCTCGTTTTGTTTTTTGAATTCCTTTTTTGCTGCTGTTTTTAAGTAGCTCTTTACGTAACTACTTGGGAGCTTAACGCTCATTTTATCGCATATCTTGTTTCATGTATCCTCCGCTGTTAAGATTTCGTAGCAGACATTCGTGGAGTAGAAAAACACAACGAATCTTTATCCCAGGATCGTTACGGCACCCATAAAACAATTGCCCTCGAAGCAGGATAAGTGGAAGTGCGAAGGTCAGCTGACCAGTATTCATGGCTGCCTATTTTTCGCGGACTTTTACCACCCAAAGGCACACACCACTGCTCGATCTCGCTACAGCGCGAAATTTCTTCCCGAATCGATTTTATTTTACGAGCTCACCGTGAATGGACCTCGTCGGAATTTTGCGCGGCATTGATAAGTATTTACTGCTCGAGAGCTCCGTTTTACGTTTCTTTTCCTCCTCCACTTTCACCTAGCGTTCCACCTTTATTCCCTTCCCTCTCCTTCCTATCCTTTGCCATTCCTCTTTACGATCCCCTCTTTCTCTCTCTCTCTCTCTCTCTCTTCCATACACAGACCCTTGTTACCCACCCACTGCCCGTTCGTATCAACCGATGAGAGCTTACTAACTTTACACCCCCTATAACTCTTGCAAACTGTTATCGCCTCGTTGTGTACCGGGTGGCCTCGTTTCCGCGATCGTCCGGACATTTGCCTTAAACTTTGGCCAGACGATTGCGGACGTCCTCAAACGTGAAATCGACTCCGAGCTGTACAACGATCATTATCCGCAGTCGGCGGTTCGAGCACGCCCTGGGGAGGGGGTAAAACAATTTCAAATTTCCTTGTTTCTTCGCAATGTTACCACGAGTCGAATATACCGGAATTCGTATCCGCGTTATTGGACTGCGATACGATCTGATATAAGGGGCAGAATCGATTTACCGTATAATAGGCGTCTTTGCAAATTCGCGGATTACGAGAGATAGAGATTTATAGTTATATTGTTAATGGGACTTTGTTCGTGTACGCTGTTCTTTGCGTTTGGCTGGTGATTGATAGCTTAGGCTTGGCGATGATGTATAGGGATGTATATTTATATTGTCGCACAGTTTCTGGTGTTATTCTGTGTTTATTGTGAGTTATTAATGTGTTATGAACGGGGACGTGGATTTTGTTAACGGTCTGCGATGTTAAGTGTTAAAGGTAGTCGAGGTTTTGTAGTTTGTCTCGATAGAATAGTACTCGGTTCTTTATCTGCTATTCCACTTATTTATGGTAGTTTTTGGTTTTGGTAGTCTTTGGTTTCGTGTAGTTTGCCGCATTTGCTTATTTGCGTGGTATGGTACCGGTTTCGTATGAAATTACTTAAAAAATGATTCGTTGGACATACGTATATTTATTATCGATGCGTAAAATTCATATTAATCTTTTTATGTCTTTCTTTGGTTTATACCAGGCCGATCGATCTACGTGTTACGCCATTCATATTTGTGAAACGTTTACCCAGAATGTTGATGGAAGGTCAAGACTTTGAAAACGCACGTTCTATATTATCATATGTCAACGTAATATTAAGATGGATCATGACAGTTTAAGCAAAAAGATGCTGAACTTCGTTATTTTGTTTTAAGCGAGCTACTAAAGGTTACCGAATAAATTGTTTTGTCAAGAGTTTTCACTTTTAGGGGACATTGCTGTGAATTTTAATTAGTTTACCATTTGGGCAGACTATACATTAAGAATTATTCAGAAATTGTCTTGGGTTAGGAAAACGATTACTGTAAAGTACAATAACCCATTCGTCATGAAAAAAGCAGATACGATTAACAAAGATTTCACAAAATAGCGAACCACGCAAAAAGTTTCTCTCCAGAATTTCACGAGAAATCATTAACCGCTTGCATTACAAACTTCGACTCGTTTCGTGTCTCTAAAGGACTAAAACATCTCTAGAACTCTGCACCGTTATTTAAAATAACTTCTCAAAAGCCTTCAGAGTGTGTCATCCTGGTTCGTGCGCCCATCTTTATTAACTTTTCCCGACCAAAAGAGAGAGAGAGAGAGAGAAACAGGAAAAAAGCCCAGAAGTAGTATCCGCCACTTTCGTAAAGTTTCAGCGTGCAATCGTCGCCCATAATTCAGCCGGCAAACCTGAAAAGGGAATAAAACGGCACCGAAGAAAACATCATTTATTCGTGCTTCCACATTTTCCAAAGTTCCTCGTTAAATCCACTTACCGCGGGGGGACAAGTTACTCGTAATTTTTCTCCCACAGTACACGAATATCTCGGAGGAGGGGGCCACGGTGATATTTCCATCGCAGGGCGGCGCGCGGACCCTGGCCATTGGCCGAGGCCGTGAAAATAAAGCACGGAAAAGTGCTGGCTGGGTGGCGGCCAGTGCCGGATTTACAATGTCGCAAATGTCGCAATTGCGAAGGGCCCCCAAAATGGACGCGGAGCAAATTGTAGCGCTCGGTTCGGTCCATCTCTGTCAGCGGGATTAAATTCTATATTAGTCTTCACGAGTTGCAAGGCTTCTTGGTTAACGGCTGCTCATAATTAATACCGTAAAACAGGGTACAATATATTAATATATTAAATACATTTCAGGCGAAGGAACAAAATGACCAAAGTAGTCGCTGCCGGAAATTCAACAACGACAACAACAACGAAGGAAGAGGATAGGCGATAACGATCACCGCAGAAATTACGATTGTTGAGAAAAGGAGACAGGAGGATGTGAAAGAAGTTAAGCGACTCAACGAAGAGACCTTATGGTTCGTCTCCTTAAAGTCTTCAATTAACACAGTACATATTACGTGTAGCACACTCGAGAGTCCGTTTACAATAATGGCGGCGAGAGAGATTTTCTTCTGTTCAAACCTACCCACTCGTGCGCATGCGCCGCGCCCTCTCATATATACACACGCGCGCATTTAAATGAAGAACCAAATTTATTCATTTCTCAACAACAACGTCCTTTTACAATCCACGATGGAGGCTCCGAGAGAAAATCGTGACGGGTTTATATAACCTTACTAAAAGACCCAAAGACTCTTATGGGAGAAGGAAGGGCAAGGTATCTTCAAGAACTACATTGCGACGAGCCCTCGAACGTATAAATCCCCCAGTGGCGGCGGCTCAGTAGCATCAGAGTTATCGGCGTCGTACGCAGCGGAAGGAGGATCGATGTAAGGGAAGAAACAACGCAAGAGGAGAGGGGGGGAGCGGGGAGAGGCCCGAGGTAGGAAGTAGAATCGAATGATTCTAGTCCGCTGATCAATTTCATACGCTCGGACCTCCTCCGGCCGGTTATCCATCACGTGGCATTTGACCTCCCTCGTTCCTTCGATTTTTTCCGCTCGGCCCTCTCCGCGTCCTACTTCCCCCTCGTTCCAGGCCTCGGCCCTTTCACCCTTCTCGCGCCGATTCGTAATATCCCGAAGAGGGTGGCGCCGATCGCTTCCGTCGCCGACGTGTCGAAGAAACGCTTGCAAATTGGTGCGAGTAACGAAACGCTGATCCCTCGTGAATCAAACGAATCGTCCTTTGTCCCCGCCGCCTCTTCCGTTTTATCGCCGTCATTGATCCTGCGGTGTCATTAGCGCGGTGCGAGAGGTTCGCCCTTTTTTTTTCTCTTTTCTTTTCTTTTCCTTCCACAGCGCCGCTCCAAGGCCATAATCGGCAATCTGCGTGCGGCGCTTCTTTTTCCGCTGCAAATGGGATCAAGGAAGCCGAATGTCGTGTCTCTGTGTCTCAGGGAAATTTGCGAGCGTGTAATGAAATATGGATAAGATGTTCTGTATGATTGATCGGTAGGGTTTTTGGATTGGGGATGTTGGATGTATTGTTGTTCGATAAAGTATGGTTGTTTCCTATTTTGGTGATCGGGGGTTTTGTCAAAGATTGACTTTGGGTTTTTTGAAAGATTTTTTTAATTTTCATTGAATTTTTTTGATTGAAAGATTTTTGTTCTAATGCGATAACGACGCTTTGCGGGAATAAGATTGGCGCAGAAGTACGTATGTAGAATATGTATATAAATAATTGCCAATTTAAGATGCGACATTGGTTTTGAATAGGAGATTTCTACATGTTTGTCTAATGTATTTAATCTACTTAAAGAAGCGTTTTGGAGACGAAATGTTTCCTTTCCTCTTGGCAGTTATAAGTTTTTTAAGTATACCGTACTTATATAAGTATACCGTTTCGTTTGTCAAAGTGGAAATTGATTTAAGAAAAGCAAAAATGTATTTTTGAAGGACAGATTGGACATATGGATACGTTCAAACTGCTTATTTTCTGCTGTCGGTGCGAACAAGTTGCGCTTAAATTTTACCATGTAGCGTTACTAATCTTCCCGATAATAATTTGAATCGGATACGAAAATGCCTAACTAAACGATCGACGAAGCAACGCGTATGTCCTTTCGGGACTAAACACTTAGATCCATTTGAAGTTTGATGAACAGATTAAACTTACCTCAAACTTCTGGTCCCTCTCCTCCTGTAATTCCCAACCTCCTGGAAAGTGTGATAGCTCGCGACTTCTCTCTAAAATCAAGGAAAGATAGTATCTTAGGTGCGATGTATATTTTGATGGTGATTAAAACTTTGATAACAAAGCATCGTGAAATATCAGCTTTAAATGCAGTTAGCGTTCCAGATGTACTTTTACTTCCACTCTGACTAATCAAGTCAACATATATTTAGCTTTTAGGTATATACATTGCAAGTACAAAAGATAAATTAATATACAACGTATATCCAACGTGAAATAAGATTAGTATTTTATTCCGAGTAAAATGAGTTTCTATCGATTCTTTTACCTTTAAAATTTGTTTCGATTATAGGTATTGTCTTTTAATTCATTGCTTAATTAATCACTTAATATACATTAATCATACAGGATCGTTTTTCGAACGAACGAATTAATACGAAATTAGAACGAGAAGACGAGAATCGGGTATCAGTTACATTCGACAAAGTCTGTACTTCAAATTACATCGCCCTTGCGGATGATAAATATTTTTACTCGATTTCTGCCGGAAGAAAATACACCGCACTATAATTTTCAGCGAAAGTCACAGTCGCGGCCGTATCGATAAACCCGCGGTTGCGATAAGAGAACACGGTCGAATCTCTATTCCAAAAGGGTGCAGAGGTCGGAGCGTACGTAGCTTCCCAGATTCATCCCGTGGGATATACACACGAACTTACGTCGCTCCTGGGACCGATAGAACTTCCGATGTACACGAACGCAACGCTCTCACGGAATTTCTATTGCCTTAGATTCAGCAGGCAGTCGTGATAATGCCACGTTGAAGCGAAATGGAAATTTTATAAGGCGAGCTCTTGGGGTCTTACCAGCGCGATGTTTCGATCATCGTATTTTTTGTTGCGAACAGTCCTGATTATGAGTTACTGCGTGAATGGCAAGAGAATTGGGAATTTTATTTTGTATATACAGAGAAAAGGGATTTCAGTTTCGCTGAGTATCTCTACTTAGGGCGAGATACAACATGCGTGTATAATCTCTCTGGCTAACGATTATTATAATATTAATAATCGTAATATTCATGCATGGAGAATTTTAAGTACATAGACTTCTTACTTTATTATTTTATTATTCTGCTTATAATTATATAGGGTTGTATTGATGTAGTGATGTAAATAAATTTGTATTTATGATACTTTTTTGTATCAGGTGTACAACTTTTTTCCCGTCAGTTTTTTTTTTCAAAATTTGTCATTGTACATTTTTTTACTTTATTGCAAATGTAAAATGCTTTATTGTAAAAAAAACTGGTTATACATTTATGATTCGAAGTATTGTCCATCGTTGACCGCGGCGGTAGCAAAGTTGTACACCTAATGGATTCAAATACATAGATGCGCATTAAGATCTTTATAAATATCTCGATTTTTAGCAGAACACGTTTAGTTCCATCCAAATATTTGCTTCATCGATTCATCAAAAGCAGCCAAGTCGCTGCAATTCCAAGCTTCGTTCCTTCGTTTCCCTTCTTTGAGACTGACCCCCAATGCTCTACGACGCTGCCGCCTTCCCAAAAGCGTTTCGCAGAGGCAGGACCGTGCAACGACAGTAAACTCGTTACCAACATTGCACCCTCCATTTCCGGATATTCAACGAAACACCTTTCCTTCCATCCGATCCAACAATTATACATTTACTTTACCAATCCACGACGCGCTTCCGTACACGCTGCACGTTTCCACGTTCTGCACAAATTCAAACACCGACGACGCCACTTGGAGCCTCAATCCTCTATTATGCAACGACCAAACGACGGTCGATACTGCATATTGGATGTACGTTGAACGTGCATGTGATCTTGAGGAAGGATTTCTTCGAGCACAAGGGTCGTTGGTCATTGACCATGAAGGTTTAAAGAGTAACGCGTCTTGGACCTCCCCTCCTTCTCTTCGATGCACGCCAAGATCCTCCTGGCGTATTTAGAAAACTCAGCTGTTGCAGTTTTCCGTCTTTCAGTCGCACCTGCAACGTTCCATTATCAGACGCCTTTGTTCATCAAGCATCGTCCCGCGGAGGCACGAGCGCGCGACGTCGACAAGCTCGTTACTCAGGTGCATCCCCGGGTCACTTCACGCCTCGCGAAATGTCTTGCCGCTAACAAGAGGACGGCGCTTCCATTCCCTCCTCGAATCTTCCAGTCGGGAAAGGTCAACGCTTCGCGGTTTGCCGGCTCCTCATTTGCATCGCAACGTTGGCAACCGCGTACGCATGATCATTGTGGAAAGTCCAGGCCGCTCCCGTGGGATAATGGAAGGGGGTTTGACGCGTGTGTGGATGCGTCGAGAGTCCGAAAAGGAGGCACAGTGGTTCAAAGTCACGATATCGTGGCCAGTATAAGAGGATGTTCATCGATTTGTATGAAAATTAATGTACCGGGTTTCTTATCGTTGCTGGCGATGTGTAAGGTTAAAATAATGATATAACAAAATTGTGATATTAAACTGATCGTTGTTAGTTAAAATGTATCAGGATTGGCCGAATATTGGTATTCTGGGGGTTTTAAGGTTGGCGATAAGGAGTGTGAGATCGAATAACAGTTTTGCCCAATTTTTCTCCTTCCTACATTTGAATATTATCCTTGCTTATTCGCAACGCCGTAATCTCTGACAAAGCATTTATGGCGAATAACACAAAAGTTACTATTAACCGTTTACAATACTAATGCCTGTTCAACAAATATTTCATCACAGAAAGTATTTACAGAAACATACGATATCAGCTAAGAGAATCCGGATGACGTCATCCGTAATACAACGGGCATACCCGTGTACATCCAGTCTTTCATTATTCTCCAACTATCGGTCTTTAATAACAGGACAAGTAAAACCGTATTAAAACCCATTTTATCCAGCATTATCGCATTCCAGCGCCGCTGAGAGAAGATTCTCCGCGAATTTCTCGAGTTTAGACCGGAACAAACGCGTTCCGCCAAATTTGAACCGCGTCGCGGGCTCTTGACGAGCCAGGATCGACGGACCAACGGAACTGGACTGGACACGAACGGCTCGACTCGAGGCAAGAAATCGAGCGTAATTATAAGTCGGGGCTTTTCTTCGAATCGGAACGGGATAACCGCTCTTTGGACTCCTTTGCGTTTTATCCCAGGGAACAAGATTCTGCGCGACTCCAATATCAGCCCGACGCTAGGCGCCTGACGTAATTGCCAGAGCCATCCCTCGCCGGCACTCGAGCGGGTTGTTCCAAGTTCGAGAAGGCGCTTTGATCGATGATCCCGCGACGCTGCGATATAATCTCGGGTGGTAGGGCGGCCCTTACGGATGCGCTGGTCGAAAGGGATGTCGCAGAAGGCTCCGCGCGACGTCGATTGTCGGTGGCAGGTAACTGGCCGGCGAAAGAAAGAAAGGAGCCAAGAATGAGGGGCAAGGAAATGGAGCAAGGGGGAAAGCGGCGCGGTGAGATCTCTGGCAATTTGTCTTACCCTTCTCCTCCCCTACCTTTGCCCCCCCCCCCTCTCTCTTTCTCTCTCCTACTGTATCTGGCTCTCTTCATCCTCTGTCCCCCTCTCTCTCTCTCACTCTCTCCAGCGTTCTCTTTCACCGACTCTCTTCTCTCTCTGCTTTAGCACGGGGTAGTGCCTATCGATCCAGCGAGTCCTTCCTAGGGTGTGGTTGTGTTGCTCGGCGTCGCGACGCCTCTGCCCCCCCCCCCTCGCCCCCTCCCCGCGCCGTTCCATCTCTTTCCTCCCTCTCTCTTTCTCCTCGTTGCCAGCAGCCAGATCGAAATACGATCGGCACGTGGCTTCCATTCGCTTCCTCGACGCTTTTGCCTCGCCTTCGCTACTCGCTTTCGCCGAACCGTCGAAGCGGATGATGTCTACCTTGTCGTCGATCTTATCGATCATGCAAGCGAACCGATTTGGCGAGCAGTAGGATCATGAGAAGGGTGATGATTAGGAAAGAGGAGGTGTTCTTGGGTTTTGTATTTGTTGGAGAGTGATATTGAATCGTCGATTATTT
This sequence comes from Ampulex compressa, assembly GCA_038496175.1. NCBI lineage: Eukaryota > Metazoa > Arthropoda > Insecta > Hymenoptera > Ampulicidae > Ampulex > Ampulex compressa. Next base: position 19,984 of record JBCFXI010001535.1, on the reverse strand, counting down.
TGTAGTGTATTTTTTTTGGATTTTGTATGTCGAATGAGTCGCGTTGAAGGAATCGTGTATTCGGTTTATTATGTATGAAGCGAAGAGAATATTGAGTGGATGAATTCGAGATTGTCGGAGTTGGTATGGAGCCTTTTTTCACCCTTCTTCGATGTTTCGAATGAACAAGGATCTGTATGTTCGAATGAATAAGGATCTGCAGTAGCCCGCGATACATGGTGGTATCGTTAAGGATATGCATGGTTGAATTCCAAGGACGAGTTACTCGTTAAGCGGATAAAGTATAGCGCGTATATCCGAGACAATCATACGCTTCGACGTTGCGCTTCAATTTCTTTTAATAAAAGTATGCAAGTGCCCGAAGCGCAGATTCTGCTGCTTTTCAGCGGAAACGGGTTGTACGAGTGGAGCACCAATTTCCTGAGGACGATGCACGAAAGCCTGGCACGCAATTCCGCATTTTATCAGAAACGTCCTGTTCCTTAGCCAAGATGAATCGTAGGATCGATTTGCAGTCCTATCGCAAAATGCAGGGGCAACTCACGGATCCCAACGAGATTATTATCCCGCTGGTTTTCGAAGAAGCATCGTGGTCATATGTGCCTAGTTAAGGAGACGCCTTGAAAAATCTCCACGAAAATCTGTAGAATCAAACATCGAGGCAAGTTCAAAGATCATCAAGGCAAAGCATAAAATCGATATACAGTCTCATTGTAAAATCCAGGGTCAGCCTACGGATCGTAAGATTATCTTCGTGAATTATAAAAAAATACTGTGGTTATTGCTGCATAATGGCTCCTTGCTGCTTGCTCGATTGTATATGATAATCGTAGAGTGGTTGGTCTATACGAGCGAAGAATAAAATATATATTCTTCGAATATTCTGTGCTCGTATAGACCAAAGTCAAATTCAATGGTCACCAAGGCAAAGCGTAGGATCGATATACAGTCGTATCGCAAAATGTGGGGACAGCCTACGGATCGTAAGATTGTTATCTTCGTGAATTTTGAAGAAATACCGTGGTTATACCGATTGGTTAAGGAGGGACCTCGAAAAATCTCGAGGTAAATCAGCAGGTATAAAGATCGAGCCAAGTTCAATGGGCGCCAAGGCGAATTGTGTATACGAGGGAAAGATTGCGGCCCGTATACCGTTGTCTCTTTATACTGGACGAGCTTTCGAGCGTATTCCCAGCATTATACTCTCTAAGAGATGAAGCTCATTTCGGTCATAATTTCGAGAGATGTCGAGTGGTTCTTTTGACAAACGAGAAGATCACACGAAATGACAGTGTCGTCTGTATTTCGACATAAACAATGCCCCCTATCCTGAGTTTGTCAAACGAAAACTTTCAAGCCGAATGTTGGCGCTTCTCACCATTTTCATTACTCCCGCCAGTTATTTTGTATAGATATCGGATACTCAAAATAACTCACTTCGCGCCCCGATGGGTTTTCTCGAATGAATCCTATCGGTGCTTTGAAAGTCTCTTGTGGTTCATTTTCCAAGGCACACTAAACTTTGTATATCATTGGTGAAATATATTTCCAATCAGGTTTTCTTTGTATAGGCCAAGTATTGTTTTACCTAAAAATCTTTTTCGCGGAAAAATACGGAATTCTCAAGCATTTCGCGCAAGTTCGTTGGCTTGAAAAGATAGCCAAAGTAATCGATCGCAAGTATAACGTACGTTCCACTAATATTTCGATACATCAAGTTAACAGCTTGAAAGGATCAATGTGATATTTATATGTGCAAATTCGCCGTTTGCTCTTAGGATATGCAGAGAGATTGAAAGATGACGAAGGAGAATCATAGTTAAGCCCCTTTATTCGGAGCTGGATCTCCTAATTTGCTGGACTAATTTCGTCCGTGATTGTACCGTTACGCTATTACACTCTCCTTAAACATGGTTAACGCGAAGCTCCCGTTTCTCCACAAGTTTCAAGCTGCGCGAGATCACAATTTCCCCCGCAATTTCCCCGAAGTTATCCACTATTCTTCGTTTATTCCACGCTTCTGCATTCCTTGCTTCCTTGGCGAAGAAAGAAATACAGCGGGAAATTTTCGACGTTCTCGCCGAGTCTTCCACTCTCGCTAAAGTGGAACACTTTCATAATTTTCTCGCGGATAAGGAGAAGAGCCATGGGATCAAGGAGTATTTTACGCGATTCGCGTGGGAAATAACTTTACTTTGTTATGGCGCATTTAAATGGTACGTCGGGTAAATGAGGTATGTGCGACTTGAGCAGAGATTAGGATGCGCAATAAATTTATTTATCCTCTTGCGTCTTCCGTATAATTCGGTATCAAATTAAAGCGCATGGTACGGAACAATTGCGGAATTAAAGAAGATGGTTGTATTCGCAGAGCACTGAGAAACATACAGTGTGTTAAATAGAGAAGATGAATACATACAGTATTCTCTACGTAGAGTTCACTTCGAGCGAAAAAAAAGACTCTTGCATCTAGAATCGCTGATTTCACAATAAGCGAATGACTTGGCGAAAACAATACTCCATATTCCTCCCTGTGCTTCTACTCGCTCGCCATTCGTCGGTTTTAGTCCAAAGTTTAGCAAATATCAATCGTTGCAAAGTGTCTTTGCGCTCGTTTATAAAAAATCCAATCAACAGAACTCACTTAAATAATCACTAGCAAAGAAATGTACGTATCCATTCAAGTACCCAGCTTTAAAATTACATCCAAACCCTCGAGCACTGGGCCAAAAATACAATACCCGATTCCTCAAGCACGCACACTCAAATATCAGTGGTACAGCTCGAAAACTCTCTACAAGGAGAGCATATTTCGAGAGCGCCATCTCGCTTTTAAACGCGCCCAGGATTTTTGCAATCTTCTCTCGGAGGGTTGGAACCACGGTCGTTATAACCGGAAGAGATCGATACGGAAATACGACTTCACGATCGATCCGCCTTCTGGATGGATGGAAAATTGAGATGTTTATAAAGGCGATCGCCCTCTCTGGAAGGGCTGGCTGGGTAAGCCCGGCCGGATTGGGATTAAGGGCCCGTTTAAGGGCTGTTTACGGTTTTGCGGACGCGCGGCGGTGAGCGCGGCGGCGCTTTGGAATTTCGGATCGTGGTTTACGGATAGCCAGGGATATCGGGCCGCTGGCCCGTTTCGAGGAAAGAGGATAAAGCCCGTGGAATAGCCGCAGTTTCGAGGAGCCGCGATAATGAAAGCTAACGTACGAATATTGTGATACGGTTTGCTTGCTTTGGCGCCACGAGCTGGGAGATTTTCGCGATAATCCCGACCACGATGGACGCTTGGGCGCCGATGGATACGGGAGGGATTGCATTGGTAATAGGAGCGAAACGTGGCTGAGTCGATCGAGGTTTCGTTGAACATCGATCGAACTTTGAAATTACACGCCTTGTTTCTACGCTCGGTAGGAGACACGCGTATTTTGAACTAGCTTTGGGTTACTTTTGAATTATTTTTATATAAGCTTACCGAGAGGTGCAGGTAGAGATGGATCCAAAATTGTGTCGAATTTAAATGTTCTGCATCGGTTTCAGATTTTTTTTTGAAGTTATTGGAGGATGTTTTCAAGTGCACCTACTTTGGGTCAGAATAAGTCGAAGTCAAGTACATCGATACAATTGGTACTGGCTGTTAATGTTTTTTGTTCTTTCAATCGTTTGTAAGAGTATTTCTACGCATTGAATTAAATCCACTCGAATTTTATTGACTTCTTTTTTGCATTTAAACTCTGTTTGGCAGGCTATCGGAAATAAAGATGATCCATTTAAAGATCAAATCCTTTAAAGGAGAAAATACTTCGGTGATTATTGAGAAAAATGAGTATATTTATGAAGAGCAAAAAATAAATTGAGTTTGGTATCTGCCAGTTTACCAACGTAACAAGTTTATCACTATTAAACATTAATAAAATACACGTAAAATCGTTGCAGTTTAAACAAACTGCATAACGATATTCATATACTTTTCTTACTTTCACTTCGTACATTTTTATTATCATTTATCGAACATTGCGACGCAACTACATCGAAGTTCGCCGGCAGCCTCTTCGTTTTCTTCAAAACAGGAATTCAAAGTGAAATACGACCGGGCCGATACGAAATGGAGAGGGTAATTTCCAGCAGGAGAGAGGAAGAAGAAGGTATGCCTTTACTTGAAATTTTTTGGCGCGCGCTTTTATTTTCGAAATATCCGAAGCTCGCAATCAGCCGTGCCTTTCTCTCATTCCGAGTACCTCTTGCATTCGTCCCGGTAATTTTCGCGGTACACCTGCACGTGCGCCTCGGCCCTTCGGCTATTCTACGTGTAAACATGCACACCGTTGCGCTAATGTGCACCAGCATCGCTTCCGGATGCACCCTGTTATTTACACTAATACGACCGACCGCTGGCAACATAAGGGGAATAGATTCTCGGGTCTTGAGATCGAGCAAGGGCTCGGAACATTCTGGGATTCGTGTTTGTCGCTCGTATTAACCGATGTTTTATCTTGGTACACAAACCTCTAACTAACTGCAAAGGCAGATTTGGGCTAAGGGAATTAGCTGAAATTGGGATAAGATTTTTCTAAAGCATCTTTGCTGCTGTTTCGCTGATTTATAGGAATTCCGTATCGAGCAAACCAACGACGACGAGCTGACGGCTCCAGGCTCGGGGTAAATATTTGGCCAAAGCGAGCATCCGATTTATTTATGTAGCGGATGTCTTGTCTTCTCGCAAATAAATGGCTAAAAGTAACCGGCACCTAACTGTCTGGAATGAGAAAAAAACCTTTAAGCTTTCTCCTAACCGTGATTTCAACGCTTACGATTTTTAATGCGGCAAGAAACACGGTGCAAATTGATATGAAAAAAGCTGATCGTAAACTTTCGACAGGGTCCGACTTAATCATCCTCAATATTATCCCACTATTTTTCGAGCAACAGGCGCCTTCCGATTCTTCCATTAAATATGTTCATATATATTCTCCATCGACGAGTCCAGGCTTGATCTTAATCGAAGTGGAATTAAAGGAAACCCCGAAGATCCTTCGTCCCGTGCCTCGACAGCCGTGCGAGATTTTTTGCGATCATCCTTGATAAAGGAAGAGAAAAAGGCGGAAGTCGCGCGCACAGGTTACGATCAGATATTCCCTTGAACCTGACGCAGATTGGAGCCATAACGAGTACGACGCTGGGTATTAAGCTCGGCCAAAGCCAAATCCCTTAAGCCAATTTACGTGGCTAACTCGACTTGCGACTTTATCCTCCCGGCAACGGCGATGGATAACGACGAAAGAACGTGGCAAGTACTAAAGGATCCGTTCTACCTTTTGTCAGCTCGCAAGCGGCGCTCGCGTAGAACCTTCGCGTAGGATTTCATACCGCGGAGTGACGCGGCTTATTAAGCGAGGAAGGGGGGAGGAAAAAAAAGGAGACGATTGGCTCAACGAATATCCCGCCCGGCGGTTGCGGCTGCTGATCATCAATCTTCGTGGAAAGCTGGAAGGTTTTCCAGCGTGTCCAAGCCTCGTAGCTCGTTTCCCTCGCGGATTTATGGCAGGATATGAAGCCTATCGCGGATATCCTGCGATCGAGGGCCCCAATGCTGATCAGAAAGTACGACAAAGCCTGGAAATATTGTCGAAGACCCGCCGGATTTAATCGAATCGATCGTCGATCGTTCATCTGCCGCTCGACGAAGTCTGCCGTGTTGGCTGTACACGCCAATCTGCGGAGCTCCTCCGCGTCTCTTCGTGCCACGAGCCGGCTTTAACGACTTTGCTGGAAACATAACGGCTTTTGAGACAAGCCTTATCGCGGTAAGCTGCTTGGCCGTACCGTTCGTTCTTTCAGCTTTGCATTACTTTTGACGTTCTTTACGCTCCATGAATCTCTTTCGCGAGTCACTACGGCCGGCTGATTTCTCGCGAATTCGCGCGCGGTGAAGTCAGCCGATGTATCTCCGTGTGGTATATATTATTCTTCCATCGAACTTTCTAATCGAACGTATCAGAAGCGTCTGGCATAAAAGTGTATCGTGAAAGTAACGTGCTGGTACAAGTGCGAATGTAAATTTCGATTATGGTGGATAAAGTGTAATTTATTTGAACACAGTGTATTTTTTAAAAATATAGATTACTGGTTAGAAAATAACAAAACAATGACGATAATGTATTATTTTTATTTACTTTTATGTATTTTATGTATTATATTTTGATGATTTTTATGTATTCTATAAATACTTTAGCGCACGTATGATACACTCAGCCATTAGTAGTGACGTTCAAAGATTTTGTTCATCCATCAGTGATATTGGTTTGCCTTTAAACGGAATAGATCTCAAATATGCCCATTTTCTTTAAGTTCGCACCTCTCGAAATCCGTGTATTCGAGTAGGTGCGCGCGTTCATTACATTGTCCTGCCGTGAATCAAGTACATTCGAGCAGGGACGCACGTTCGTTACAGCGGTATGCCGTGAATCAGGTACGCCCGAATAGGAGCGTTCTACGATAAATCTCAATGGTTATTCCTGGTCTACGGCGGTTAAGGAAACTCGACGAGCGAAAAGCAAATTCATGATGTGATTCCACGTTAACCCTGAATAATCCACGATGATCTCGAAATAACGTTCCGCTTACACGCTCCTGTGCTATATTAATAATCTTCTTTTCCGGATAGAAGATTATTGTGAATAAAAAAAAAACACTGGTTAGTCGTACGGTGATTCATTGTTCACGTGCACTTTTTTTTTCTCTTCCTTTAAAGTTACGGTTATATACAAAATAACGTTCTATGTATCTTCTCGTAATAACGGAATAGTAGAACAGTTAGCAAAAAAAATCCTATAAAGATAATTAACTGAAATTTTAACAATCTTAATTATATAACATAGGCGAATGATCCCTGATCACAGCCAAAATTTGAAGCGTGTATACCTAGACTCTCACTCTTAAAAACGTGATATAAGTGGATGTTTCTTGGTCATACTAGCAATTCTACATGTTCAAACAGAGATTGGATAGACCTTCGCCTATTTTCTTTCCTTCCCTTTAATGCATTATTCTTTTATAACGCGCTATTCACACACATTCATTCCCATCCCTATTATTTCTGCACCTTTACAATCAACGCATCAAAATCCAAAAGAAATATCGCTTATAAAAATTTAAACCTAACCGCGCAACTTCGTCACTCTTATCCCACACACAATGTGTCCGCACACGTTTACCCTCGTTTTTACCATGCCGGCACGTATGCGTCTTACAGATCGGTCTCTCGAAGTCTAAAAGGAATGTCCGTTATGGAGGATTAAACGCAACTGCGCGCGTATCGTCCGCGAGGTTTCCGATCGATGTCAGCGGAAAAGGCAACGAGAAAGGAGGTCGGCGGCGCATAAATCTGACATAAATCGGCCGAACGAAGAGGTGGCCGTTAAAAAAGCTACCTCCTTCCTCCACACACACACACACGCGCGTCAACGCACACACACTCAAAGCATGCATATGCACGTCGACGTACGCACACGCACGCCGACACACACACACACACACACACACACACACACACACACACACACACACACACACACACACACACACACCGCCATACGCAGGCACACGCATACAACAGACAGCAGACAGACACACACACATGGACAGCAGACAGTAGCAGACACACACACACACATATCGACGTACGCACGCACGTCAACCATGTACACACACGCACATGAACGTACACACTGGTAGTCGCGCAGTGCAACGCGGATGCGGCCTGCCTGGGACACCAATGCAAACGCCGAGTTGGCAAAACCAATAGAGGGAGCAGAGAGGTAAAGGCGAGCGGAAGTAAATCTCCGGCGAATGGGATGTCGCGAAAGCGAGCCAGCGGCTGGAAATATGCGGTGGCCGCGAATGGAAAATTTGTTTACCGCATTCGTTAAACATCCCGCCCGTTTCACGGCGGTGTCAAGTAATTTAATCCTTTACACCGAGGATACTTTTCGTGTGGCCAGAAGCCTCTACCGATTTTGACGCGCACCTGACGATTACATGCCGTTAATTCTCCGGCGCCTGTTTTTTTTTTTTCTATCTGCTTAGAGAAAGAAAAGTGGGCGTACTTTGCGATGGAACGAAAAAACGGGGATGGATATTGGAGCAAGAATAAAGAGAACTGGGGCAAAGATCTCGTATAGATCGTGCTTCAGTTTTAAATTCCCTCGAGTGGCGTGGAACAATCGTGCGGGTCTTGCTTATGGCGCGGTTGTACGAATCTTGTGGTGTTAGTACGACGAGTATTGTACTGTAGAATCTCCTTAATAAGATAAGGATAAGAATAAGAATTAAAAAGACTTAAGAATTTCCTACGTTCGTTTAAGTGTTCGCGTCTCTTCTAACATGGAGAAAATACATAACAAACAAAACATAGCATTTAGAGAAAAGCCAACGATACGATAAAATAGCAGTCTTATCGATAAGAAATATATAATAATTGATAACACTGATTTACAAAGATAAGATGAATGCAATTAAAAGAATATCATGCGTAAGCTTTTAAAAAAAATAATACTTTCATTAGTGCCAAAGATTTTAAATCGCATCCCCTGGATGTCCAAAGAAAGCTCGTTAATATTGTATAATATATATTTTTAAGACGATTTGCGAGGTATTTGGAAGAAGCTCGGTCTACTAGTCGTCTCGTGGAAGACAAATCGCGCGTAATAGGCAACGGCCAACGAGGAGATCACATCGGTAAAATATCAAGCATAATAAACCCCACGGCTGGGAGTGCAGGTCGGTGCCGCGGTTATTAGGAGCCCGAGCTTAATAACAGGAGAAACTGGAGTTACTTTGAGATGCAAAGTGAAATTTTTTAATTAAAGCACCTTCTTGTAAACGGCCACTTTATTCTTTATAGAGACGGCTGCACGCACTGGGAATGATGTAGAAAGGTGCCGCGAGATTCGCATCTGGAAGGACGCATAAAGTGCAAGGTTAAAAGAAACGTTTATGGAAATTCCAGCGTTGAGGATTTTTACCTCGATAAGCACGTTCTGTAGTTTTCAGTAATTGCAAGCGCTTAATTCGTGCAATTACACCGTGTACTGATTAAACTGCGGAAAGATCCGCGCGGACTATGAGAATCAACGATCTCGCCCCTGTTTTGTTAATTCTTTGTACAACATTAACAATGCCCGCTTTAATCCAATTTGTCTTGGTATTAAATCTCAGGCGTCTTTCTGTTCGCGCAATACGTACACCACGAAGGTTTATATGCTGTCTTACAATGAATATTATGCTTAAAGCTATTTGCCTCTACAAATAATGGTCTGTGCATTCTTATTGTACTTTTTCAACTCCTACAAAATATGGAATAAAAACATTCTCTTACGATTCTTCCTAAGGAATATGTATTTCAAGATTATTTCGCTTTTCGTGAAATTAGGTTTTAAGACTTTTCTGAATTTGTATTCGATGATAATTATCGAAATGCGCTCGCATACGACGAGATAGAGAATAAAATCTCACGGAATTGGTTTTAAGGCCTTTCCAAGGCTCGTTTTTGAACCGCGCTTTCTTTGGTCGTCGGGTAGAGATCGTTGGGAACATTATTGCTGTAACACCGGAAGTCAGGAAAGACAAAGACAGCGGAGGAGTCGGAAGTGGAGGTGGGATTAATCCTGAAGGACCTAAGTAAACCCCTTCTAATGGACCCTGTCACTGTGTTTCAGGACTCCCGTGTTCCGTATACTTCACTTTGGCGGGCCATGAAGTGAGGAAAATAATGGGAAATCGTAGAAGGAGGACGGAGCGAGACAAACAAGCACGCGATGATAGCTTTCGCTATGGAAAGCTCGAGTAAGGAGAAAGTTAACAAATTAATGCGTGTCTCTTTAAACGTATACAAGGAAGGTTATCCGCCTTATCGGATTAATACATACTTTACTTGAGCTGAGGTTCCTCACACACTTTCCAGTTATTCGCAAAAGCTTTACTAACGAAATATCGTCTCATGAGTTTTCATCCCTTAACCAGTTAACTGCGGAATTAATCGCGCAACGTAAAGTGGAAATGAGACGCAAAATGATTTTGCGATACGTGCAAAGCAAAGTAAGGAAAAATTACATTTTTATTCGATAAGACATTGGTTTTTCTGCAAACGAGTTCTTGCGGTAAATGATGATTTTTTATTTTAAGCTATGAGGATTTATAATTAGTATTAATGAGATAGTGACATAATTGATTGGCGCAATATATTTTGTAGTTGCGAAAAATAGCGAGCAAATATTTACAGTTTAGCTATTCACAAGTTCGATATCTTTCTGTCAACTAAAGCGCACTTTCCAACAAAAAAAAAACAACAATAACTTGTAGGATATTCCTAAAGCAAATAGAACGATAAAAAACACTATTATATAATAAGAAACTAGGTATTCCATGTATCATATTTATCCACCGAAAGACTAGAAATACCTTCTACAATGAAACACGTAGGAAGCACGAGCTTTATCTTTTACCCGATATTGCACTTTAGATCTGATTTAAAATGCAGCATAGGTTGCATCTTCTAACAAGTTCCAATCGTGCTGATTTATACGACAGCCGAATTATCAGGAAAACCGTGCGTGACTGGCAACCTTATAGAGGATCACAGTTCAATATCAGGATGGAGCAAGCGCCCATCGCATAGACAGATCGGTTGCCTGTCAGAACTTCATTCGAGGAATTTCCCAAACACAGACAAATTTACAAGGTTTCGGGGCGGGCGTGCGCTATACAGTCGCTGGGGCGTGCACGGCAATCAGAGTTTGTATAAAGTTTCAACTCAGAACGTCGTTTCTCCATGCGCTGGGGGTTCAACGAGTTGCCAGGCGCTTCCTCCTCGGTAGCTACATGCCGCAAGGATTCCTCATTTATCTAGGATCCGAAGGACATTGAAACGGGCGCTGCGCCTAGCATCGTAAATCTACCTAATGGCGCTCTAAATTTCTTTGAGCCCCGGAACGAAAGTCCGCGATACCTTTACGCGCGAAACTTTGGAACGTCGATAAAGGGGAATCGATACGGAAATAATACGTGCCGATTTCGATGTTATTCGCACTGTTAATTTATATCCTTACCTTCTGTAGGGGACTTGGAATTTTGTTGTTTTTTTTTTTTTTTTTGTTGAAGAGATAAAGAAGGATAGAAGTGATTGATGTTTATTAATGTTTAGTGTAGAAATGGAAGGTATACTATTGGGTTGTTCGGAAAGTTATTTCGTTAAGTAAAACCACCTGAACCAGTTTTTTGCCAGCAAGGACCAAAACTTTTATGAGATGGGAATTATGTTACTGCCAGAAAGATGGCAAAAGGTGTTGGACCAGAATGGCCAATATATAATTTAATAAAATATTTATTCATTATACGAAAACTGTCTTTCATGTTCCCCAAAAAACGAAATGACTTTCCGAACAACCCAATACTTTACTATCATTTTCACGACAAGCTTTGATGTAGCGAGATGATAACATTTATTTTCTGGGTTTTGAATGAGATATAAAATTTGTATAAACCGCGGACGAGGTATTTGAACTTTGTATAGTGTCCGTCTACTTCGTTCTTTAGTAAATTACTTTCTTAGATATTTTGTGATTAACCTGCCAGTAATATGTATGTATATTGTTCGTCGGAGTTTGTATACGAAAATTCCATTTTAAATAGACCTTTTGCGAGCAAATTTTCGTTATTTCAATTAAGCATAGTTCATACGGTGGAGGCGACGATAATTATACACTCTTAGAACGCGATATTAAGAACACGCGTGCGAGAATAATTTCATAAAGTTCAATTTTGTGTGAAAGGAGACCATCTAACGTACGCGAATACTTACTTTGATATGACGGTATAACTTGACGCCAATGATTAAAATTTCCTAATTAATCAGAAATGCGTTCGACTATACTCTGATGTAGTTTACTGTAATACATTTATTAGTCAAGGTAAATTATATTTGTAATTTTTTCATTAAACCTTAAACGTTTTATTATTTCTATACTGTATCGATGGTTGAAATAGTTCTGTAGACAATACACTATTTCAACCATCGCGACAACTATCACAACTTGATGTGCGACGAATGTCTAATTTTTTTTTTTTTTTTTCAAGGAAAACGGTTATTAATACGAGTACTGGTGTTTATTACAATAAATAAATAATACATCTTTTCATGGCTATTTATACTAATTCGTGATTGACCTCCTGTTTGAACTCACACCGAGGTTTCTCTGCGACACGCTTTTCTATCTTCGCTCTCATTACGAGTTATTTTCTCTGCGGACATACAGACATACCTATAATGCAAACATACACGCTGTGTAGCATAAACCACATGGCCTTATGCTGTCACTCGTCTGGAAAGAGTACATTTATCCCCAGACACTTCCACGCGCATGGCCGTACTCAAGGAATTAACGTACGCACGTGAATTTAGGAAATAGAGCGTATTGCATTAAGTAATTTGGGCCACGCTCCGGCGTACGTGCGTATCTTTCGTCAGAAATTATTTTCCACGCTTAGAAATCCAGGTCTCGACATCTACGAATCTCCCGATTCCACTGGAAAATTAATTTTCGAAACATAGGCACCACTCGGCAGGAGAAAAACCTCGTGTTTTATAGAGACAAGTACGTAGAACGCGGTCGTATTTCCCTTTCAGCAGAAACGAGGTGCGCAGTCTACTAAAACCTTTGACATTTAAAACCATGCCACATAAATTCCTGACCTTTTACACCATGCCTACGCCATACTTTTCCCTTCCAAATAAAACACATACACAATATACAAATCCTATAGCCCCATTTCTAGAAACACTGAGCCTCTAAGAAAAAAGTATTAACCTACCAAATAAGAGGATGCACTCTGATAAATACACACGATCTAATCACAACAGCGCATTCACGGAGGGGTCGAGCGAGCACAGCTGCGCGCTTTCAACGAAACGCACACCTCTCACGGCACTCACTCGGCTCGTCGCAAATAAATCCACGGACATGCGATCCATTGCATCGACGCATTTTCCAGCTCAATCCTCCAGGCTTGTGTCCTTAATTTTGGGGGCAGGATATTTCCTAATATTTCCCCCTGCGCCTCGGCCCGGGACAGCGGGATCCCGATCGGCAAACTTCCCCGTCGACAAATTACCGCCGATCCTAATAAGGCCTCTCCTCCATTGACACGAGATGCGGGCAAAGGTTTCCGGGGCGTGGTAGGAGGAACACTGCCTCGAGGTGGTTGCCTCGACAAAGGCTGCGGCGTTGCGCCTCTTCGCCGATTTATCCTCCCATCGCGACCCTTTGTGAAACCAGCGGTTATTGACGCCCTCCACGTCGTGCCAGCGCGGCTCTCGATGTACTGGGTGATCCCAAGGTGCCATCGATACCTTCTCCTGGCCAGGGTTAGGGGGGTACTTGGGCGGATGTGCGAGTTTTTCCATGAATTTTTATATCTCGAAATTTGGCGACGCCCCTCACGGAGGTGCTTGGGATCGAGCGGTGGAGGAATTGGCGTGTGTAATCATTTGTGCTCTCTTTGCATTTAGTAGGAATTAAGATGTGTGTGTGTGTGTATTTAGATGTTATGTAAGGTTTGGTACTGGGCGATTGGCGGTTTTGATTTTTGAAGGATCCGTGATTTATGTGTTTAACATCGAGAATTTACTTCGAGCGTGAGTTAATGTCCAGGTTTGTACTGTTGGTATTATATAATGGTTAGGGTTATTTATGGATAAGTAATTTGGTGTTTGTTTATTTTGTTTTAGAGGGATGTATGTCTAGGATTAGTATGTTACTTGATTTTGTCTTGCATTTAATCGAGAAGTGGGTTCGATAGGTTTTGTGCGATATTCTGCGAAAAGGACGAAACAGCTTGAATTGCAGACAGTTGTACATTTAAGTGGATAACCTCTTACACGCTTTCTCAGGTTTTCCGTGTCTTACAATTGTATTGAATTCTGTGTAAGTAAAAGAGATAAAATATTCACCCATTTGGCGTAATAAAATATGTGCGGCTCAAAGTTGTGATTAAAACAGAAGTACTCGTTCCTCCATGAAAACGCTATATTTAAAAAAAAATACGTGATACATTCTAAACGGCTCGATATCCTTCGATTACTCAACACCATCATTGGTATAGCTTCTACGCTCATTCACGTACCGTCAGAATGAAACCGTCGATGAATTCGTGTTTGATAAGATCTTTTCTCAGTGACTGATTTTACGCTGGGTTCGTGAGTGTGACATTATTCTGGAATCACTCTATATAGACCCGTTTCGCTAGGTCGTGCTTCTTTCCAGTTCGATCCCGCGCATGAAAAGAACCCGGCGCCGTGCCGCATAATTGGAAAGTCCTCGTGCAAGGGTATCTTTGATCTCCGCCCGTGGATTCTCGGTTTTTCTTAAAGCTCAGCCGGGACATCGAACTCGGAAAATTGGACTTCGCGGAAACCCCGAATACTATCACGAAACCTTCTAACTTCGTCTCCGGGCGGGACTTCAAAACCCAGTCTTGATTTTACGGCGTTATAAAATCGGCTACCATAAAAATGGCAACGTCTCGATTTTCGATTATATAATTATGGAATCATAAGTTCGATAATCGTCGAACGTGTACTTTATCTCTGCGAGTAGAGTAATTGGAATGAATCTGCGAAAAGCACAGACGCGCATGATTGTTGAAAGATAAATTTCATAATTGTCGAACGATTATTTTATCCACTTAGATATAGAATAAGCGTATGAAAACATGGAAGAACGAAGTACAAAGTTTCACCAAATAAAATTGGATTATTCTCTCATAGTTCGTAGACATTTTGATGCTCACGAATGATGCACAAAAGTCATGCCGTGGAGTAAGTGGTTGTTTTATAAAATGGAAAGGAAATATATGGAGTGAAAATAAAAGACGTTAATTACTATTCATCCAGGCGAACAAGAAATTCTAGCATTTCCTTTAGTTCCTTCCCCTTGGCTGGATACGGTCAGTTACTCTTAAGAAAGCATCCACGGATTCGGTTATCCGACCAATTTCAGCTTCTCCTTCTGTCCTTTGCAAATTTTTTGCATTAGCCGTACTTTCGTATATTTCGAATTCAGTTAATTACAGAATTCCTGTTTTTTTTCTGAAAGTGAATGTATTCTTAAAAGAAAGAAAATGAAAGTATTCTTAAAATAAATGCGTCACATTACTTGGCAACGACGTGGCTTTATTTCGATGGCATAAGCGAAATTTCAATTCACATATTTGCAACGTACTGTACATCACACAAAATATGTATACAGTCGATCGTTTGCCTTCGGCAAATTCTGACAAATCCTACATTTATGACAATAAAAATATAGCGTTATTTTCAATGAAAGATGTTTTACATGTAATCGATAGCTGTTTGATCAAACATCCATTCATAACACCCGACGACGCGAAACTTGTAAACAACGTGCCATTTATATGAACACGCGTTGACATCAAATGCATCCAATACTTGCATCGTCCAACAGATCGAACGGCCCTCGAACATTCATTTCGTCAAACCCGCTTTATCGGTTCCAAAGAAAAATTTTTTTATATACACTCCAAGATTTGTCTGGATCGTAGATAATCGATTCAAAAACGGCTACTGCAAACGAAGTCAGCATATTAACTCTTTATATGCAATAATGAAGTCATCGGTAATTATTTAAAAAAACATGACGCCTATAACTACTTTTATTCTCTTTCACTTCTCCATGATATTCACAACTCATCCTTCTACGGCTCGTCACTCAAAACAGACGATTCAACAACTCCCTCAATATCAATAAAAACCCCAAACTCAGCTATCCTCACTGCTCAAGACCCAACAACCAAGAAGAATCCGATCGACCCCAAACACATATCCAAAGCAGCAATAACATATTAAATAACAACCGCTCTGAATCATCATTAGAATCATCGAGCATTCACGCGAGGTTCCACAAACCAGCAGGTGTACGCGCGCTATGAAGTATGAATCATAAATACACATCGGTGGAATATCCACGCGCGTCATACGTGAGCCATGCAGAGGACCGCGAAGTGGCGCAGTCGGAGGTGCGAGCATCGCTAATCGACGTACGTGCCGGCAATGGACACGCGGGAGGAGATCCCGCTAGTGGAGCCTTAGTGGCCGAGACAATTCATCGTTTGCCCCGCAGCATTTCTCCTTCGGGGCATCGCGAAATTATGGCATGGCCGAGGAGGTAAATTTTCCTGTCGATATATAGCGCGACTACAGACGGAGCCTAATGGCTTCGCGGTGGTTGAGCGCAAGGGCCAACGATTTTGTCGGAATGGGGCGTACCGGGGGGGGTTGGCGGGGGCTGGAGGAGGGGGAGGGGGGAGGGCTGACGGAGATATACTCGAGGGCCCCCGATCGAGCTATCAAATTGTCGCAGTGCGGTAGTGGTGTAGGCATAGGTTTAGGCCGGCGAACCGCGGGGAGGAAGGACCAGGACTGTCGACAGCGAAAGGGCAGCGGAGAGACGGAGAGGGAGAGAGAGAGAGAGGGTGAGAGGGAGGTTCGAGAGAGAGGAAATGAGAGAGACAGAAAGAGAGAGAGAGAGGGAGAGAGAGAGAGAGAGAGAATAAGAGAGAGACTACGAGGAACGGTCGCAGTAGTGGCCAACGGTGAGGATCCTCGGTCAGGATCAGCGCCCCTCCTTTCCACCGGTGAAATTCCGCGGTTCTCTCCATCCGTCGACGCCTCTCCGCCGTTTCTTCTCCGTCCTCTTTCCGCGTCCCGGATGCGAGCTGCAGTCCCTGCCCTCCCTGCGTTTCTGTCGGTGTCTCGCGACCCTCCAATCTCCACTCCATTCCTCTTCGCTCGAGCCTCCACTCGACTCCCAAATACTGCAATTTCAGCCTTGTCGCCACCACGGTACTTCAGCTACGAAATGATAAATTCCTGGGCCCCGTCTACCCCGCCCTCTCCGCCTTTCTTCCGCCCCCTCGCCGCCCCCTACGGTCTGTCCGTAACCACTTTGCCTTTTCCCACCGTGGTTAAGATCGTTCGCTCGATTTACTCGATTGGCCCGTCGATAACCGCGTTTCTTCTGTTCCATCGCCTCGATTGACTTCTCGCTGTTGCTCTGGTTAAATTCGGGGGTGGGGCTGGAGGTACGAAAGGTGTTCGTTGTTGGGTTATCGTGGAGGAGGCTTCAAAGGGATGGACGTCGAGTCTGGATTATCGTCGGGCGATCGGTGGTCCAGTTTCTCTTGGACAGGTCGTGCTTGCTTGGCTGCGATCGCGGAAGGGTGCTAGTTTTTGAGATAAAGTCTCGGTGTCGAAAGTATAATCGATGGAAGCGGAGGACGAATCCCCCGAAGGATTTAAAGATTAAAGTGTATTCTATGCAGGGAAATTTTTTGAAAGTTTATGCGACTCGCGGAAAATGTATTTGTAATATGCTTTGTATGGATTAGGTTTATTTTACGAGTGTCTCCTTTCACATTGGGTTTACTCGTTGAAAGGATATCTTTTTTCTTTAAAAGAATCTTTGAGGAATGCGTTCATTCGTGGGGCACCCCGTGAGTGTACTTTATAATATTGGGTTGGCAAGTAAGTAATAGCGGATTTGAGATTTTACTTTTCAACCAACGGCAAACGAGAGCTAGGCAATCGAACGCCACAATTTTTTTACCGAATTAGAATCGAAGCATGAAGTGTGAAAACAATGTTGCGGGTATAATATTTTGAATACGTATAATAAATAAATATATCTAAAAATGAATACAATAAATAAACATACAATTTTAACTATAAATAAATATATCTAAAAATGTAAAGTATAATAAATATACCGAAGAATTTAACCACAATCATCCAACAGTGAAATCCGCGATTACTTACTGGCCAACCCAATAGGTCTTCGATAAAAATTGCGTTGAGAACCCACGGCACACTAGACGTTGGAAATCGTATTGCGAAACAACCTAAAATTTCCAAGATGGATAGAGACACGGAGTGAGTGCAGGGTACGGTACGTGCTTCGTGCTGGGCGTACCTTCGTCGAATAACGTACCAGTCTGTCGTTACCACTTGGTGTAATTTGGCCCGCCTACGTCCAGCACGCTCGATGACTTTTGTCGAGTTCGCCGGGTTTACACGGACAAGTTGGGACAATGGAACCGGAAGGACCGAACTGAAAAAGTCCTGGTTGCACGCTGGGAAGGCTACAGAGACACGCGACGTGTCGCGGTAAGTGCAGCGCGTTTAAGTACTCTCGTTCGTTTCGTATTAAGCGCGGAGGCGCGAAGGACAATGCCGCGTTCATCGTTTCAAGCTGACATATAGAAGTTGCCAAAGACGATTTCACTGTTGATCCAGACACATGAATAAGATTGCATTGGATTCATTAGAAAAGGCCACGTTTTGGTTTAATGATTTAAGAGGTCGATGCGCGTTAGATTAAAAAAAAGAAGGTCGCGATTTTTCGTAATATTCGTTCTTCACTCTGAATGGAACGAATGCAATGATGTAATTTGGATAATGCGCTACTTAAAGGAAGCTTTATGCCATTAAAAATGTAATGGCATTTGATCCGCTATGAGGGAAGTAAAATTTGCGAACACGAAAGCGGTTCCCTTAATATATGCAGTCGAAACTAAATTATACCAGTTAGTCGGTCGTGATATAACATAATGAATAATCATTCGTTACATAATGCTCCATGAATATTCTGTCTTCCTCCATTATTTTTCCTAATCACCAATTTCCATATGCTTCTTAAAACGTATCTTGATTAATACGCGACTTGATTTTTGACCACAGGATTCTTACAGTAGCTTTGAAGAATAATTTCTCAGTGGAGAAATTGAGATAGCGTACTGATAAAACCGAGGAGGACTTTCGTTTTAAATCCTAAACAATTATTTGTGACAGTTTTCCCGTGGAGTATGCGGAATAATTTAATTCTTCAAAACTCACCCTTTACAGTAAATTTCAAATCACTTAACGACAGTAGTAGATATTAAGCACGTACCAAATTAACACAAAATTTTAATCCACAACTTGAACCAAAATTTTTCCACATTTTGAAGACAATTCCTTCCAGAATTATCCATCTCCCTTTATTTCATCTTCACCTTGTCTCTCTGCACAAAAGCGATTCCTTTCATTACAGCGAACTTATTTCCCCTGAAGTTTGCTCACGAACACGTGTTGTTCTTCCGGGAAAAAAAGAAATACTCGTAGAAACCGGACCTTACAAAACTTCTCTCCAGATTCCCAAATCGGCCGTCGCGATCCTCGCAGCCCCGGCTGGGCGAGTTTAATCGACAAGATGCTAGCTCGATAGGCGAATCGGGGTTAAACCGTTCGCCGAACAAGCGGCAGAAACTTCCGGGCAAATAGAGAATGGGCAGCTCCACGAGCCGCACGAAATTCCCGGATAAGAAGTTGATTCGAGCGAGACGAGGAGGACTGGCGAAC
Source organism: Ampulex compressa (assembly GCA_038496175.1). Taxonomy (NCBI): domain Eukaryota; kingdom Metazoa; phylum Arthropoda; class Insecta; order Hymenoptera; family Ampulicidae; genus Ampulex; species Ampulex compressa. The sequence goes on along the minus strand of JBCFXI010001535.1, from coordinate 510 downwards.
AGAGAGGAATTTTCTAAATTTCCTGAACAAAACTATTTTATGCGATTAACCGTCAGGATTAGGGTGCGAATTGTTGTAAAATTGCTCTAAACTATGTGAAAAAATGATGAGGTTATAAAGGAAACGTATATTTCATATTATACTTTTATCACGAGGATGGATGAATAAATTATTTACTACACAAACAGGTATTCTTTTGCATTGAAACATAATATCACAAGTATGAAATACAAGAGTCAAAATTTAATTATGTATATTTTTTATTTTAACGTATAAAAATACAGATCATGACGTGTATTAAGATCATAATTCCATTGAAAAATTAATTTTGCGGACATAGGCAATACTTGGTAAGAGAAAACACTCGTGTTTCAGAGATAAGTGTGTAGAACCTGATCGTATTTTTTTCTCAGACGAGCAGAGGCGCGAAGTCTACTGAAACCTTTGATATCTAAAACCATGTAAATAAGTATCTGATTTTTTTTTTCATGGCTGCATTATATATATATA
>JBCFXI010001534.1:0-49207 GCA_038496175.1 Ampulex compressa | reverse complement strand
TATATATATATGGGTAATTGCTACATTAATTTAATTATCAAAATATTATCATCTTGTACACTGATTAACACTAAACCTACCAGCCACTTTCTGGACATATATACGTATAGTATATCCTTAAAGAAAATGGGTGTTAGGAAGAGATGTCAACAAATCGATAGAATGATGTATACTCTGCGGTGGAATCATGGAAAATCTTAAAAAATACCCGACTACAAAGTACAGTCATTTTTCTAAGAAACGTCATTTTGACCGCTTTGGCGGCTTTAGTGTTAAAGAGGTTAATTTTATTTTTGCATGCTCCCGTTGGATTAACATATATCCATCGTTAAAGTGATTAGAGACAAACGATTAGACAAACGGTTCACCCTAAGCTTTTTGTAATTACATCTATTTTTTTAGAATAAAAATTCTTTTAATCGAATGCTCCATATCTCATGTAAAGATTGCTGGTTTATGCTTTTATTTAAATGTAAACGTAACGTCTTTCGAAAACCCATCATATTTCTTTCATAATGTATTTAATATATCAAATTAACCTACTGAGTGTTTTGCATACATTGATTCTCTTCACTAACCCTACGTTTTTGTACTACTTGTAAGTGTAATAAAATATTTTGTGACTGAATAGACCATGTCGCGATAGTATTTATTTTTGTATTTGACAATTATAAATTCATTGCTAGTAATGTAACATCGTTACAAGAAAGTAAAAAGATTAACGATATATGTAAAACTGTTTGAACTGTCAACTTGGAAAACGATAGATTCAACGGAATTTGCGGCATATTCAGATTGTAATCGTAAGATTTCTGATTTGAAAATGCAAATACCAATTTTCTAGATTTATCCACGTCCTTTAACCGTCAGAAATTAGCGAATTTTGTATATCAAATTTTATATATATTACGTACAAATCGTGTTTCTTACATATATCTGGACATCCTCGTAAACCGCTTAATTCTTTTTTTAATTGCCAAACACATTTGAAAATTTATGTAGTAAAATTGTTGTTGGTAAAAATATTGTTTATTAAAAAAGGTCAAATATACAAAAGCTATTAAAGCTTTTGATAACAGGTGAGAATTGAGTTTTAGTATGGAACTTGTCGTCGCACTTCTCTACCAATGTCTACGTCGTACTTCTTTACTTCTTCACCAAATTCTCTAACAAATATATCTTGCAAAACTCAACACTTTTTTTCAAACTGCACAGCTAGACTGCTCATACCCGACTGCTCTTGCACTGCCCCAAACAGTGCCGCAGTCACGCATTTTTCGACACACAGCACAGACACTTTCATGGGTCGAGTGCATAGGACACTCAAAATTCCTATGCACTTTGTATACATTACAACACGACGGACGACGCTATTGTCCACCTCTAAGGCTGCATTATTATGATAGATTATTTCTATCTCAAGGAAATACACTCTGAACACCATTCAGAATTCTCGCGTGCTACATATATATATACATGTATATCCACACAAAGCAACAGTCTATGCCCTTAATTACCTTAATAACAACTAATTTAACTTAACAATAACGGCTAACGATTAATTGCGATTGTGTTAATTCCTATTGGAAGCACAAGGAATTTACAAATCCAGGTACAGTTCAACGTATGTAAGTAATGTTAGTCTTATTGTACAAGTACACATCACGGTAGAGCATTATATATACATACAATGCACAATTGATCTACAAAGCGCTTATAGATGGATGTAGATGTAGCGACTGTCCGTGTTTAAGGCTGCGTTATTACAATAGGTTATTTCTATCGCGAGCAAATACACTCTGAACGCCATTAAAAATTCTCGCGCACCACATTTATATAAATCCATATATAAATCAGGTACAAACAGTTCAAAATGCAATGTGGGTCTTACTGACAGTTCCAGCAGGACGATTATAAGAGTATGTGACAACTGTGCATCAGAGACCATACTTTGAAAGACGTTGAAGGAAGTATCAGATAAAAACAATCATAGAAACTCAACCAACACATTGTAATAAGTTCTAAATACACAGCATACCTTATAAAGTCAATTGAATTACAAAACAGATTATTATAATAACGTTTCTAATAAAATTATATTAATATAGATACTTTACATACATTTTAAGATCGTGTCCGGATTTTACGTACACTGTGGGAGTTTCTTTTGACGTTTTATGTCTATTTTTAAGGATATATTCAAAATTATATTTGAATAAAATTCACGTACGAAATATTTGCATACCGATTGATGTAAAATGAAATGTCTGTGATTTTTCATGATGCTGTCGTGGCACATAAATGATCATATTGATCTATTTGTACCTCTTTCTTGTATCCTTTTTCCTTTAAACATGTATGTATTACACGAAGTATGTCCGGAAAGTGACCATTACTTCTAATGTTAAACATGTAATCGATCTAACACTATATTTTATTATAAATAACCGTACAGAAGACTCGAAAAACAAGAATCTTTTTCATAACGACATAAATTTTGTTTGAACAAGTATAGTAGACTAGTATCAGAATGACTCTCAACGAATATAAGATTTTCCATTTCTGTTCTAATGTATTTATCGTTAAATTCGAATATGCCACTCGACGATTATACGTTCGTCAGAGTGATAAATTTGAAAGCGACAAAATTAATGGATAGATAAAATTGAAATCCATAAAAATCGATAAAAAGAAAAACAGACTTGTTACATACGTTTGCTCTGTAAAACCATGTATTTCTTTCAAAAAATCAAAATTCTTGAAGAAATGAAGAAACTATAGACAATACAAATTTAATTACAGTATCCCATTTATATCTTATTTATAAATCACCCATGCAATTACCAATATACTCACAATCACTATCATAAATTTTACAATTTTTTACTCGAAAAAGTGAAATGAATTCAATTCCCTTCCTACTAAAAAAAACAGAAAATAGAAAGAGACGGTATTTTAAGATACTAAACACGATCAAAAACCACATCTCCCAAGAAAGTAAAGCCCACAAATTGAATATCAATAAATGTTCAATTTTGGTATAAGCAACTATTATATTCAATGTATGAAATTAGATTCGATGCAGAAGCGAACCAAAACTTCTATCAATAAAACCAACGTTACGCCTAATAAAATGTCCTCCATTCACTCATTGACCTTCACGATAAGGGGAGCGATAAAAAATACCTCAGCTCGGAATTTTCATATTCCTCGACGGTGAAACCTAATTGCATACTAAAAAAGAGGATGTCACGATTACAAAATATCCTTCAATGTTTATAGTGACGTAAGGAGTGAGGGAGGAACTGGATCGGGCCCTGCGTTCGCGTGCGAGATGAAAATTGCGTTTCCTGCCTATGCTAACGATACCGCGAGACGTTCTTCCCTGCGGTAACCTTTCTCTCCCGGTCTCACACCTTCAACGAAACCCTTCGTGGGCCCGTAAACCGGGGGAACATATGGAGCATCGGTGGGTTAGCGTGCGCATTCGCAATGTATCATGAAAAGGGGCGAGCTCGTGGAGAGGGAAAGGGGAAGGCGAGGCAGTAACCACTTGGAGCACCTCGTGTGGCGTCTCGTTCGGTGGGGCCCAGCTCGCTTCCTATCGGTCCCAGAATCGATTCGCGTAATTGGCCGCCTAAGAACGTACGATATTGCACCATGCAAATGCGCGCATCCGCCAAGCTGGAAAGAAAATAAACCAGCAAGCAGGGGAGGCCGTGTTCGAGCCCATGACCCGAGAACAACGCACAGGCCACCGCGCTTACTTGCTCGGGATGGGCCCCCTTATGGAAACTTTCCTGGCGTGGGTGTATCCTGCTGAATATAGGAGCGAAGAGATCTTTGGTCCTCGATCGTTTCTCACTTCCAATACACACCTGCTTTTCCATGGTCCATGGGCAGGGAATAGATTATCGCGTAAGACAGTGATCGGCAGACTCATTAGTCAAAAGAAACAAATGTCAGCAGTGGAACAATATCTTTTTTTTTTGAAAGCCAGATTTAGAAGAAATGTTGTACAACAACTGGGAACTAATAATATATGATAGATAGGGTTAGACACGTTTCATGTACTGCATTGCCTTTTTTCTAGATTTAATGTTAAATTTGTAAACTGATAATGTTTGAAGAGATGGTTCCTGTGGAGGTCCTTGCGCCATTTCTTCTCTACAGAGTGACATAAAGTGACAGAGAGATACCAGGGGTCCGTTTTATGAAACGTACGGATCTCTATTACAAGTTTTTTCTTCAGATATTCTATATAAATTTTAAATAAAGAACTTCCAATACAGGAACTGTAAGTTTTATAAAATGGGCCCGTAGCTTTTTAAATACTGCGTTAAATACTGCGAGGTGATATACGATGCTTTGCTCGTACTGTCGGTTAGAATTGAATTAAATTTTGAACTGGATTTATGTTGCTGATGTGGTTTTGCCTAAATTTCCAGGAAGTGACATTGGGCAGTCGATCGATGAAGGAAACACGATTTGCAGGTCCAAAATTGATCGATTTCTATTAAGAATGCATGAAAGAATGCATGAAACGCTCACAACATTTGAATTTTTTGCTGCCATTTTATTAGACGTTTTTCTACAAGTGTTTTTCTACAATTGTTTCACAAATGATGAAAAAGGATGTCAGACGAGTAGTGAAAAGTACGCGAAAGCGTACACAATAACGTATTTTTTTTTATTTTATGCGGTACTCACCTGTATCCTTTCAAAATATCTAAATTTGTATTGATAATTGATGAATTCTGAGTGTCTTATAACTAACACACCGCAGCAGTACAAAATATTTTTGTCGAATTTCGACTTGCTTTCAGACCCATTCTCGTGTTACATATAATATATTCAAAAACAAAGCACAAAACTTAATCGCAACCAACATATCGTGTTATCTCTGAAAGTCTATAGTACGGAATAATTTATAATAAATATTTCTACGTTATGCATCAACATATCCACCGCAGTATATTTAACAAACACACTGACACCGCCCTTCAAATGTTAATTAAGACCGTAATTAAAATATTTTGTAGAGCAACAGAAATAAGTCGAATAAAAATTTCTCAATCCTTCTCAAACAATTTGACACGGTAAAAGATAGCGATAGAAGAAAAGCGGCCGAATTCTCCAAATGATGATATTTTGCATCGCACGCATCTGTCTTTCACATGCGCCCTGTGCACCTGTAAACAAGTGTGAAATCTTCGTCCTCCCGACGGCGAGATGCAAGGAAACCCGGCGCGCCACGATTCATTAGCGGCCTCTAACTAAACCGGAAGAAAGCACGCGACGTTAACGCGCCGTGACAGAATAATTCGTGAAGTGAACGTCCTCCTGCTGCTCTTTGCCTCCTGCGATCCGCATGAAAACTCCTCGAACCGCATGTTCCGCCGCGCTGCAATCGTGTCTAAACGCCTCTCGCTGGCGTTACGCGGAGGACCACAAGGCGGCCCCAGCTCGCCGGAGTTTCTCTTAATTGGTCGCTTTTTATCCGGCCAGCTACAAATTGTTCGCGTTGTAGGTATGCGCCTCACCCTGTCGCGGCCGCAAGAGGAACGGCCCTGCCGGCGGAGCACGTGGAAACGAGATACGCTCATGATGGACAAGGGGAAATCGCGCCCGTACTTTTCTTCTCGCCTCGAGCCGATTATGCCGCTTCTGGGAAAATCTAAAAGCTCGACGCTGCCGCGTATCTATGGTCGTGGCGACCATACTCCGTTACCAACTTAGAGTTCGAAAGTGCGACCAGTATAATATAAACCAGTCGTCGCGCTTTTACTAGGTCTTTCGATAAGTGCGCGATACGCTGTCCATTCGTTAATAGTGGAACTCAAATTTCGACGTGAATCTAATGTTTCATATTTCATAAGAGGCTCAACCAAAATTTGAATATTCAATACTTTGTTTTGAGTTTCAAACAGCTCTGTGCACAGGGGATGTCGCATTTGCTTACGATGCAACAAAAGCACAACCTTTGAAGTATTTTTAACTTTAAAGGCTTCTTGGTTTAAAGTCTTTAGTTCAAAACTTTAGTTTATAGTCTTAACCTTTAGTAAACTGAAAAACTTTAGACATAATCACTGCTGACTACACTCTTATTCGGAATTGTATATACATTAAACAAATGGTCCTTGTGAATAGTTACAGATTTTTTATAACTGCTCGCAAGGACCATTTGTTTAACTTATCTAAAAACAACATTTTAGTTTAAATTCATTAATTGTTAGTCATTTTTACAACTATAAATTCATTTTTTGATTTCCCTTTTGCGGACTTATTGAACAAGTTAGTATAGGACATACAGTAAAATCTCCATAATAATACTCTCAAGCACTCCTCTACATCGGACCCAGGCAAGCGTGTAAAAAGAGTTTACCGCCTGACACTCCCTAGCACGATAACAAAGAACTTTTTTAATTTAACTCTTTTTTTGGGTAAAATGTTTATTAAGGTATTAGTGCGATTTTGTCCACAAAAATGAGACCAAACACGACATAATTACTAGCATATTTACATATGCATTGTTCTATCAAATGTATATTTCATCTACCCATAAACAGAGGATATAGATTAATGCTTCTATATTGTTAGTCGAATATATAGTGACTCCTTTCTTCTTGGAGTTAATCAAATCGTATTTTCCGTGTAGTAAATGTCGCCCAAATCATGTTCTCTTTTCTCGTAAATGTCGTTTATGCCGTGTCTCCTAGCTCGAAATGTCGCTTAGATAAAGCGTCTTTCGTTATTAGTAAAAAAAAAAAGAAAGTGTAATCGTAATTATATCGTGTTTGGCCTCATTTTTATCGACCATCTTTCACCAATATATTTAAAAAAATGTTTAATTATAAAAAATGAAATTAAAAAGTTTATGACAAAAGTTTTTAGACTGGTTTATAAATGGTTCATTTACCCACCTCGCATTTGAACTCTCTTTTGTCTCCTTTGTGGGTTGTCCCCTTTGTTCGGTTGAATATATAGACCTGGAAAACCGTATCTCCTACCTCGTAAATGTCAAAAATCGTATCCGTGCTATGAAACATTTATAATAAGTTTACTGTTAATCGTTTTTCAAAATTTTGGACCATTGACCCATATTTAGAGCTGTGCAAAATACCGAAACGGTTGAGTGGCTTCGGGATTTTTTTTGACAATTGGATAGGATTTTCGAAAACTTCTCGCAATACACAAATATTAGGGTTCCCGAATCATTTTCTTGGCTTTCACACACTTTTACTGTTTACTAACGTTAACGAAATACATATATGATATAGTGCTCAGTTTTGAATCAAGACGTACTATAGAATTTGGTTCACACACACTTCCAATTCACGGTCGCACTCAAGAAAACTCGTCCGGAAACAGGATTCGGAGCCTCAAAATCTTGCGTGTCTCGATATTCTTGGGTCACGAAATACTTTCGAGATGGCGAGCCGAGCCGAATAGTTTCCTACTTGATATACAAAATTTTTGGGTTCTGGCAGACCTCTAGGGATCAAACGTTTCGATTTTGCAGGACTCTTATCATTTTACTAAATTTTGTTCCGCAGCCTTGAGAGAAGATGTTAGGACATTTCAATGATCAACAATATATCTATTTATTTTTGCATTTATCTTACGATTGGTATTTTTAGAGAGTTAGTTAGCTTTGCGAACTGTTTAAATTGGATAACTATTCATTTATATTCTCAGGTCATAATAAAAATACAAGACGAAGATCTTCAATATCCTGTCAACAGTTAACAAATAAACATAATTGACTTGAAATAACGGTATTAGAATCCTCTATTTTAATCTTCGCCTATATAGTAATTACTTAAGATGAGACATAAGAGTTAAGATGTTACATATCAAGCAATGTATTCGTTAAAATTGTATTATTTTTTAATATGCTTTTTTTGTTCAAAAAAGTTTCTATTAAAAATATAATTCCATTGAAACGGTTTTATTTAAACAAACTGTTCTAAGTACATAATAATCCATAAAAAAAATCGTTACATAATTATGTTTTTTCTTATAATTGTAACATTTTGTAATGTTTTCTAACAAAATTCTCGCGAGATGACGAAGTTCTACAGATTTTAGAAATGTATTTCCATGCTACATATTTCCATGCTAAAATTAAAAAAAGTATGTATAAAAGATTGCCAAATGTGTTTATGTCGTCTTGCATGCTTGCCAAATCCTAATGTACTGCAAAAGCCTCATGAACCAATTTAAAATATTTCGTACGTACTCGTAAATGTAGAAGAACAAAAACTTGGTTTTGTGCTCCAAAATTGATTTATCGGGTTTCCTTAAAAAATAAACTTAGTAGTACGCGACAAAAATGTTTAAACATTCCATATTGATGTATGTATTATTATACAAGCCTTACCTTAATCAATATACACGTGTACTGCTCAATATGTACACGTACCCATTTGTAACTCAAATGTATTCATGACCCATTGAATCTTAACTTTGACTACTAAATGCGTATATTTACGATTCTAGACTTAATATACATTGCATAGTAAGTGTATACATTTACTACATTCAATCTTTCACTCATACATAAGCACGAAAATCATGCAAAACGTAAACAGAACTCGTATGATATATATTGTGGTATACGAGATTTTTAAGCCACGATATCTATGTGGGATAGGCATAACCCACCACTTAGGCAAGAAAGAGGGGAAAATTCCTAAACACGGCCATAAATTAGAATGGCAAGTTTAAATATATAAGAACGTGTATGTTAGGCGTAGGTGTAGCAAATGTATATCATTCATAATGATAAGGTTATAAAACAAAAGAACAGTAAACGGATTTATTATAATAGCGAAAGTATGACGATAATGCATCTCAATATTTCAAACGTATATAGACTACACGTCTATAGTGCACGTCTGTGTATAATTCGCCTCCGCCCAAAAAGTTTGTCGGCTTAATCCATTATATGCAAAAGCCAAATACAAACATAAATAATACACTGATTAATTCGTTTTCTAGAGTAAGCTAATTAAAGAAGAAATATTTTTATTGAGTTTGTAACATTTACAGCAGTCAGAACAACATTTAGTTACAACGATCAAAACTATAAATTTTACTGTTTAGAAAGAAATAAAGAAAAAACAAGCGTTCCAAAAAAGTGGTAATGGTAAATAATGAATTACACACTTCTCTGCGTTTCTATGCAAACTTTTTTTTCCGTCGCCCCCATGTCATCCTTAGAATACACGATCTTGTGTTTTATTTCTTTCTCACTTCGACACCTTCACTCTTTCTGTCTTTCTCATTTTCTTGAATCTCACATAAATTTAGTCTTCCTAGAGAATTAAGACGTGTAGAGACATGCGATACGGAGAAGAAGTATGACGTGGCGATTTATTAGGATGTACAGCGCCCAATTTTATACCGAACATCAACTCTCATTTATTACCGATAGTTTCAGTAGATTTTCTAAAAAATTTGAGCCATTTATTTTGAAAGTGGCTTAAGTCTGTTTATCAATTACTTTTCACTAACTGTAGTAACGTATAGTTTAGTAACGTTTGTTGTCATAAATAACATTTTGCAATTGAATATATTCGGATGATACGATCATTTTAGAGACATAAATTTGAAAATATTGCATTAACAACACTTTATAAAAACATAAGAGGAATTATAGCAGCGAAATACAAAGACATGATGGACTTATTAATACTTCCAAACCACCAAATTCTTTCCGCATACACAAAATGTAGATCAGCAATAAATTGTTATGTAATTTGTATAGTTAGATTTCCTGAATTCCATGAATTGTGTTTCTGAAGTGTAGCAAAGAAGTATAAAAGAAATTGACTATTGTTTTTCCAATTTGAAGCATTTTAAATTACGTCGAATGGACTTTTGCTCTCCCAAAATCTATAAAAAATCTAGTCGTTAACTTTGAAAGTGGCATAACTTTATATCTGGCAAGAAAACACACATTATCCACTTAATAATCGCTATTAATGTAGTAGAAACTGTAAATTCAATTTTCTTAGATACACTTAACTGATTTAACACATTGATACCCTATACGTACACTTTCAATTTCATCGAAACGCAAACTCGTAAATATCTCTATTTCAATATAAATAGAGTCAGGTCATTTTAAAAATAAACGGATCGCTCCAACCTCTTTTAACAAACCATTATTATCAACACATCTTAATACAAAACGAATCAATCAATGCCGGTTATTGGCCCGCAGCGATTTGCAAGCGGCATTAATAAAAATCATCGTTCCAGGAAATCGCTGGGAAAAACGATCGCAAGACCGTGCCCGGGTGCATCTACTTACGCATTGTGCCCGGAATCGCATTATTGGTTCCTACTTCTTTCCTCACATCCGCATCTTGATGCCGGCCAGAGGAGTCGAGCGAAACTCGCCGAGAATCGGTCGAAAACCGGAGGTTCAAGCGACAATTTCGCCGACGTCGATTGTTGCTCAGCGGCATTATTTCACGTGCTTTTTCCACGACTGGGATTTACTAAAGCAAGATCGAATTCCACGAATGGATTGGACTGCATTCCGTTCGCACCTGAGTTTCTGGCCTCTTTGCTTCTTCTGCAGGCTTGCCCCGCTTCTGGGGCCTGCGTTCCACCCGATAGACCCTCCGTTACCTTGTAACTAGCTCCTGACGATTCATCCCGCGCGATGTATATCGAGATATACCGATATACCCTGTCGACGACTCCAGGAGTTACGATCGTCGGGGACCTATAACTTTCCAGCCCCAGATGATCTATTGATCGATCTGGAACGGTAACGTTGGAAAGGCAGCGAATGGGGTGGGATAGAAGAAGTTGATGTATATTTCAAATCCCCCCGTGCCACTGGATTGTCCCAAGATCACGGGAAATGTCCCGGCCTACTAGAACCTGAAAGTGTTCTTAACGTACACGCCTATACGCGGTACGTATAGTCGCAATTCCTCCTGCATTGGTGGCTTTCTCGATTGTTATAATCGCCAGGGTCAAAGCACGATAGACGATGAAGCAAATTCGGAGATTTCGAATCAATGGAAATCATAGTTTGTATAACGATGTTAACACGTTTCGTGCCAAGCCATTTGTGCCCAACTTGTCGTTCAGGCCATTTGACGTTTTGATTAATGACCGATATATTATCGTACAATGTTTCGTTACTTCATCGGTCTATAAGTAATTAGCTTGTTTAGAGTGGTTAGCACATCGTGTACCATTTTGGGTACACGTGGCGCTGCGATTAGTTTGAGTGCAAAAGTCAGTCGGCACTAAACTTTTCTATTAGTAAAAAGAACCTGCTGTATTCTAATATTTTAGGTAAAAAACGGCGGAAGTGAAATATTTAACAAAAGCGGGAGTAGATAAATATACAGAGATTTTTTGTTATTCATTTGTTTTCGTTGGAAAACAAGTGTCAACTGTTACGCGTAATTATTAATTATCGTATATATATAATAATTAAACTAATTGATGTACTTTGTTCTATACTGTATTTTTTATAATGCCTAATTCTTTTTATAGAAATATATTTTGCAGGATTACGTTTGTCATAAAACGTATGTCTTCAGCGCATTTAAGAAATATGTCTGCGTGTACTGTTTACAATACACGTGGCACGAAACGTGTTAAAAAGCTGCCATGTCGATGGTAACGGTCTACATCGCGCAGTATTCGTGATATACTTGCACTTATACATTGTTCGTTAATCGTTATGCATTGGTATTTCTGTTTGAAAATACATAAACGTGTTCCTTGTTCAGGAAACAAAAAATGTAAAAGAAGGACATCATTTTGATGTATATATAGCAGATATTAGCCCTTATAAAGAGGTCTTTGCGGTCACGCGTGTTGAATATTTATCCAATCATCGTCTTTTGGTAAAATTCGACATGACAGGTGCAGGGAAATTGTACAGCAAGTACGGATAACCAAAGACGATTTTTAAGCGGGGCACAAAGTACGCAAAGTCTTTGAGCGACGAAGCGGCAGCTGCTCTGCCCACGTATCCTTCCCAGTGGTTCACACGGCAATTCCCTAAACTCAAAAGAGAGGATTCCTCGTATAAACCCACCCAGGTTTAGTGAAATTCAAAGAGAAATTTCTCCTTTCTCGTGGTAAATCCCAAGATCGTCATTTCAAAATCCGATCTATTATGAATTCATAGTCCCGTAATTATTACCATAAGAATCGTCTTCCCTTTGCTTTAAACATACGAATAGCTCGATCAGACCAAAACATATACTTTAATCAATATGATTTTAGAACGACACCAAACCCCAGCGAGGTAAAATGAAGTTGAGCGAGCAAAATATCGAGAGATTTAACATATTTGATAACTCGTTAAATCGCATAAACTCATGCTAAACCCTCAGCTCAAACCATTTACCTTGTACTATTTATTAACTTGTTTTGTAATGTACCCTTGCATCAGTTCTCTAACACTAAGTTATTCGACTTATTGTTTCATTGTACATTTCAAGCTCTTCATCATAAACCATAATTCAATCAGAAACCCATACTAAAATTTCAGCTCAAACTATTTACCTTATACTGCTTATAACTTGTTTTATAATGTATCGTTAGTTTCGTAATCCTAAATTCTTTAATTGATCGTTTCATTCTACATCTCAAGCTCTTCACGACTATCTCGACAATTACAATCCCTACGACATTACACATCTTGTAAAACTTCCGTCAGGAGCAAAAGTATGATGTACAATAATATATCACGCATGTAATCCCCGTGACTTCCACCAAAGAGTCACGGAAAATCGGTCCCGCACGAAATCGCGTTAACACTAAACCTACTCAAGCGGTCAAAATAATCGATCGATAATTTATTAGAAAAATCGATGTACATTATAGGAAAGCACATATCCTTAGATATTACACGATTTACACCACCGCAAATCATGGATCGTTCTATTAATCTATCGACATCTCTGCTTAGTCCTCTTTTTCTTTAAAGATACATGCAGTATACATAAATATGTCCAGAAAGAGGCTGGTAGGTTTAGTGTTAAATAACGTCGGAGGCGGTGAGCGTCACTGCCGAAGGACAGTTTCTTGCTTACTGGGTGCGCCCGTAAAAACAATCGTATCAACTCAACTCACTCATGGTTGGCCGGTCCAGGCCGGTGGCTGCTGGTCAGTGCAGTTGCAACGAGCCGCTGCATCCTGGGACACCGGCGGCGAGTGCAACCCACAAGCGGGAGGCTCGCGGGCACGTTAGCTGCGAGGACGGCCTCATCCGTGGATTCGTCGCTATGCCTGGTATTTTCACGAGAGGTCTTTGATTCAGTAGCGGCAGAAATGCCCGTATCGGGTCGCACCGCGTGTGTTTTGCCATCTCCCACCTTGCTTTCTTACGACGTCGATCCCTCGCCCGGGTCGACCACTGAGGAGTCAGGCCTGATCACACTCGCCGGTTGATATTTGATAGAATAGTAATTGCGAGTAAGAGTAAAGTATCTGTATCGGATAGTCGGGTAGCAAGCAGAAATACTTAAGGCGAAGGTAGTTAACACCAAGGAATTTTTTTACTTATTTGTATGATCACGCGTGCCGGTTGATATTTGATAGAATAGTAATTGTAAGTAAGAATAAAGTAACGATATTGGATAGTTGGATAGCAAGCAGGAATACTTAAAGTAAAGGTAACAATAGTAGACGGTTTAAGGAATTTTTGGTCTGATTACTTGATTACACGTAGCGGTTGATATTTGATAGAATAGTAATTGCAAGTAAGAGTATAGTATTTATATCGGATAGTCGAATAGCAGGCAGAAATATTTAAGATAAAGGTACCAGTAGTTGACACTTTAAGGAATTTTTTGCCTGGTTATTTACATAGCTCAGGCTAAGTTTACTTTATGAAAAATACATGAATACTAATCGCTGCACAAACTATTTTTTTATTATATTACGACAAGTATATGTTATTTTAATAAATATACCCCTTTCTAAGTTTCAAACAACATAAATGAATGCCTTTTTTACCTACAATTATTAATTCATAAATAATACAAACTTGCAACACTTACATTTTAACCAAGTCCTTAGCGAATCATGTAAGAAAATATGCAAAAATCATAAGAATCGTGCACGAGTTTGATTAACCAGTCGCTATAACACTTCTTAATGACGGATTATACATAGTATTGTGTAGTTAAGCAGTTGAAGAGCGACACTATGTAGACTAATACGATTTGATGTATTCCAGCTTATTTCGTTATTTATTTACTATTTTGGAAAAAGTATCAACTGCTGGTGGTTTTATCTTACCGAAGATCCAGCCGCTGGATAACCTGACAGACGTTAACTCACCATCGAATTTTTCACATGTCAGTTCATAGTTAATCCCTTCCGGTAAAGTGACGAGTATCGCTCGTTATAGGTTTTTCATGCCATATAGCAAAATGACAGGCTATACTCATCATGCGACTAAATTGAGAATAGGAGAATTTCGCAGTGTCTCCAGTCGAGGCTTATTAGCTTTGAGATAATCAGACAAAAGGGATGTATATATACTCAACAGCAAACATTATAATGCTGACGTCTTGAATACAGGGGGAAAAAAAAGAAAGAAGAAAGATGGAGATGAGAAGAATGTTTTAAAACCAAGTTGTGTGATTGAATACAATAATGGAACGAGAGGTGTCAATAAAAATTATGAACAGTTCGCGCGTTTTCCTCATTATGCAAAAATATATAAAAGGATATAAAAACCTTTTTTTAGATGTTTAACATTGCACTCTACAATTTATATGCTTTATTTTAAAAAATTGATAGGGCCAGAAAAATTGGAATTGGGAGCTTTTGATTAGACACAGCGATGCAAATTGTACAAAAAGTTCTATTACCGTATTATAAAACTCGTGAGCGTATACTAACCCGCAGGCTAGTTTGCAGGTCAAAAGATAGGAACATTTTTCAGAATACAATCCTTTAACTCAGAATAAAAAAAAAACCTACTAGGAGGTGCCGCGTGTGCTACAAGAATAAAATTAAAAGCAAGACTCTCTGGCAATGTAAATAATGCAGGATTTCTTTACGTCCACCAGAATGTTTTGATAAGTATCACGCGTTTAAAAACTATTAAAGTTTTACTCTGATTTTTATTTAATTTTTTGACTGTTTCTGATATTCTACAACGGATTACAATTGTATTCATTACAATAACATAATTTTAATTAACAATTATGTAAGAGTTATAAAATGAAACAAGTTTTTTAAAATAAAAATTAAAAAATTATTTCATGCACAATTTTTCATTATTAAATCATACCGGAAAGGGTTAATAAAATGGTATTTACTCGTGAACATACCATAACTTTCTTACGCCTCGGTCTCCATTGAAATAGTTGACTTGAATCCAGAATGTCAGTCATTGGAGATCCGACCAATGGGTAGTATGAAAGAAATAAGGTTATTGTCCGCCATGCTGTAAACCGGTTGACATTTGATAGAACAGTAGTAGCACGTGAGAGTATCATGCTTTTACAAAATAATCGGCTTACAACTGAAAACTTTCATTGGAGATCTCTCCACGAGACAGTATGAAAACAGCAAGGTCGCCATCAGGTTTGGATACTGGGTGATTAATATTTCATAGTATGGTAGTTATGCGTAAACGTACTTATCATAACTTAATGTTATTTACATAGTAAGAAATACAAAATTTTATTATAATTCATACAACCACATAATCACATATGGAGATGAAGGTATGTATGAAAACTGTGTGCAGATAATTCAATAATAATAATAATTCAAGGAGAATCGTTTATAGGCTAGATTATATGTACATTTGTATAGTACGTATTCTATAACGATTCCCCTGCAGCAGCTCGACATACATATTCATATAATAATTATAACAATTTGTAGACGTAACAATTCCAGCAGAGTTGTTAATTACATCTACTACATTTTGTCGCTTTAAAGCATCAACTAGCATATTTCTTACACTAAACTTGATTACGAAAAAGACTTCTTCGATAGGGTTCAGCATTGGAGAATACGATGGTAAAAAAACTAGAGTTTATTTTGACTGACCAACAAGATCACGCACTTTCGGTGTCTTGTGGATACTCGCGTTGGCCAAAATCAACAAAACTTTGTCGAGATTAGCCGCTTCCTATTTCTCATGTAATATTCGAAGAAAGTCGCAGAGTCTTTGATTTCTTACTGTGTAATCAACATCATGTGGTTTTTCAAAATATAATATATATGTAGAAGTACTTGATTTGTAAAAGGGTACATTTAAATTGAAAAACCTGTACTGAGATAGTCGACTAGTTTTCAGATACATTGGATATCTGGCTACTGGATAGTATGAAAATAAGAAAATTTGAGTCTAATTTATAACCAGGCAATTACCATCATCATGCATAAAGTGGGTATTATTCTTTATTGATTCTTATGTGCAAATGATAATTTCTACTACGCAACTGAGGAATAACGTAGCTTTTTTAAGACACAGACGCGATCTGACGCAATTAAACAATTCGGGAAAACATTCGAATAAGATTGACTAAAATGGTAACGATGTATTTAAAAAATACGTCATTCTGGTAACATGATTGCACAATTGAAGAATCTAAGTCATACGTAATTTTTATTACATAATTTGAATTGCGCAACATTTTAATAGTATACCATTTTTGTAGTACTAGTGGAGAATCGAAGAAACTCCTCTTAATACGCGGTTCCGACACGATTAAAGTGTTAAATAGATATTGAGATAACATGATACTTGTAAAACTTTCTATTGTGGACAATATTGTGCAATATGTAATGGAAATATACTTTACATACCATCGTGTATTTTATATAAAAGCTATTATTTGTGGCTGTTTTTCTTTTTGTAATTACACATTATAGGTGAAATAACATTCGTACAATAAATATTATCCTTGAACGGTTTACGTTTTTCAGACAATATACACATTTCTAATATAAAACCTTATACATTATTACGATATAAATAAATTACATCATAAAGTAATATGGATTTCGCGAGTACTATGCAAGATTAAAAACACTGTTACAATAAAATAAAGTTACATATTACTATATCTTGTATAGTAAGACACAATTTGCATATGTCTTATATTTACAATAAGACTTATACCGCGCACGGTGTCTTATACAGCAGGATACAATTTGTTATTTTGAATTTACTCTTCTTAGCAAAGAAGAACCATACGCATTTATTGGGATATTAAAAGAGCGATATATTTAGCTGCAACAATCGAAAAAAATCATTCCGACCAATGTACAAACGGCTGCATATATCTTTTTGTATTGTTAAAGAAAAATCTAGTATTAGAAAACAGAAAGATATTCGTATTCCATCAGGATGATCATCACTGTCGCGTATCATTTTAAACTTATTAAAAATTAAATAAAAGAGAATGGAAAGCTATGAATCGCTTACCAAGCGGTTCTGACCTTGCGCCGTCTACCACCTGTTCGGAGTCTTGCAGAATTTTTTCACTGGAAAACTCTCCAAGGCTAAACACCGAAACATGGAAAAACCAAAGAAATTCTTTAACGACAACAAAATTGTACGTGATGAACGTAAAAAAAAAGAATCGAGATTTTGAGATTTATAATTTGGCTTCCTCAATTTTCCTACTAACTCATAAATACGTACATGTATTTTATACTACGCTAATTTATTATTCGCATCCTGTGTCTTTATTAATACTCTTTACCTTTAAACGGCTAATAGTTTGTTGATGATATCAACTGCTCTTAATCACAAGAACGTTTCAAAATACACAGCTTTCAATGTATACAGCAATTATTCTAATATTGTTGATCCAATTCAATTTACATCGATTATTATGAACATTTACAATGTTCGGTTTAACTTTAATATTATATAGTATATTATACAAATTTCCATTGATACAATTACTGCGTTTAACATTTTCGGTAAACACGAATTCAGTGTTTAAGTCAAATCATTAGTTTTGTTATTAACACGTTTCCTGTCACATTAATAAGGTATACATCTCACGCGGTGAGTCTCTTAATCGTATTATATACTGCCAACGTACGCAAGAAAAGTCCTTAAGTAAACCGATAAGATGTGGACACAAACATAGCAGAATCTAATGGTTTCCTCGTGAAGTTAAAGCATACAGCAATTTAGCGATTTTTTCTGTATCAGCGTTATTCTAGAATCTTAGTATCTAATTTGTCTAATACTAAGTTTTGAGTGACAAGCTAACATATCTCCCATGGTTGACATGCTTAATAAAACTTGGGTGGATAATAATTTTTGTAAGGGGTAATAAATAAATAAATGGAATTAATATTAAGAAAGTAATGGAATTAAGGTGGAGAAGAAGCGTATAAGGAAAAAGGAGTAGGAAAATCTATGCAAACATTGATTAAATGTACCTCTACTATATTAATGACCGCGGAACATATTTTGTATAAAATGGCTAATTTCTGTGGATATGATCGGTGTTTAAATTAAAATATTGACAACCTCATTACTTCTCCAACGTAACCTGTGAAGTTTTCTTATTTATCTAACATTCTCTGTAATTAAACAGTTACTCATTCAGCACACCCCGTAACAGTTCCTCTATTCATCACACATAGCATTCTATAACTAATCTATTTATCCCGCAAACTGCGGAATACTTCTATCACTTAGCACTCATATCCTGCATCATTACACATCTATCTCACACCAGTTACACATGTATCTTACACATTACGTTATATCCGTGGTGCTTGAGAATTTTGAACATTGTTCAGAGTGTATTTGCTCGGGATAGAAATAATCTATTATAATATATGCAATCTTAGAGGCCGACGGTTGCGTTGTTCGCTATAAGATAATGTATACAAATTTCGAGTGTCCTAGGCCCTCGACGTGTGAAAGTGTGTGTGTGTCTGTGTGTGGGAAATTAGGTGACCGGGGCTTTGTTTACGGCACTAGGAGGACAGTCGAGTGTGAGCAGTCTAGCAGTCCAGTTTGAGAGAAGGTGTTGAGTTTTGCGAGTAGAGTGTTTTTCAAAGAATATGGCGAAGAGTTAAGAAGTACGACGTAGCCATTTGTAAGGAAGTACGACGACCAGTTCTATACTAAATCTTAACTCTTATCTGTCAGCGATAATTGAAATAGTCTGTGTATATATTTCAAGCCCTTCACTAAACCATATTTTTACTAACACCATTTTATTACAAACCTGTTAAAGACGTCTTTTAACCAGTAAAGTGCATTTGACGTGCATACACGTCGGACCAAATCTCTATCGCGGTACGGTTGACGCGTATACTCGTCGTGTAAAATAAAAAATTACCATTGGCTATAAATATTCGTAATTTCCATAAAATGTAATAAGAATATTATTTGCTGATATGTTTCCTTTATATTACCAATACATATATTACTAATACGTATAATACAACCGCTATGTATTTCATATATCATAGAAGGAGATAGTGCAATTCAGCATACAGAAATTTCTCAAACTGGTCGACCATCTACATCCACAAAACCTACACGACTCATTGGAAAAACATTTTCTTAATTTTATACCGACTACTCCATCAAAAGCAAATCCCCTCCAAAGATATGCCGTCTGTTCAAAAAACAAAATCCGTAAGTAGTCCAGATATTAGTATATGATCTGCAAAGTGTCACCCTGTATGGTACCGTGTTTCGAAAAATATCACACCGAAATCAATCGAAATTCTTAAAATTCCTTTCTTTCTTCAATTCCTCTTGCTTATGTATCTCATTATTCGACAATTCTCAAGATTATAACATCAATAACCTTTTCCGAAATGAATTCTTAATTCTTTATCAAATAAAAATGTAATCCTTCCCCGTTTTTCCCAAAAACAATAACAGCCCCATTTGCCCCGCGTCCTACGCGTGCACTCCTCATTGCCCGATTCTAATTCCACACTTCGCGGGTGATTTTTATGACTAAATTCCGAGCTTAACCGGTTAATAATTTCCTCGTTTATCCGACACACCGTTCGAGAGTTCCCCGAGTCTTCCCAAGCCCGGGGAGGCCATGCACGATCAAAGCAGCATCCCCCCAGCGCGGCGCATCCTCTTTTCTCGAAAGCCGAATCAAGAGCCGCGCGTATGAATACGTATCAGGTGCGCGCTCGTACGTGACCACGCATGCGCCTCGTTTTTGCCCCCGAAGAATGCTGGGCCGGCGGTTCGTTTGAATCGGCGTGTATCCTTGATCGCGGCCCGGCCCGATTGTTACCGGCCGCCATCGGGCCCGAGCGAGCTGATTTCGTATGAGCCGTGGCGCGACCGGTTGATCACCGTGGAATTTGTAGCTCAATTATACCGAGCCATTGCTCGGCAGGTCCGCTGGTAGATCCTCCTGATGACGGACATCGTCGACAAGACGATACCTCCGATACCTAGCATCGTGCGACACTCACACGAGGCTCGAACCCTTTCCCTCCGCGGCCGGGGCGCACTCGAGCCAGGCCTGCAACGAATTGCACAGGGAATTGCTTCGTAGTCGCCAATGCGTTCACTGCATCTACTGGTTGTAGATGATCGACACTGTAACCTTCGGTCGCGCTGCGGTGGTCATAGCTGAGGCATGCGATCAAACTCGATGAAGATGGGTAAACAGAGAAATAATCACGTTTGGCAGTTTGTGGATGTGATAGATGTTGAATGAGAATTAAGATTATGTTAGGCTATGATTAATGTTAGAATATTAACGCTAGAACTACCGATGTTAAGTGTGTACCTAGTTTACTATAGCTATATTACTATAACTATATAGCTATATTACTATTACTATAACTAATATATTTACTATAACTATATATATATATATATTTTTGATCAATGCTTTTGTTGTAATTTGTGGTATGGTTTATGTAAAAAAAGAGTGTGACTTACGAAAAAGAACGTTTAATAGAAGGTTTTATTAACTCTTAAGAAAAAAAAGAACAAACAAAAACGAGAGAGTATTGACGCGAAAACCGTTTATTTGAATACTTATCTGTTGTTTATATCTTGGGGTTGCCCTTGCGAGCGTTTATATAGTTTGCGCCACTTGCCAAACCTATGAAGGAATATCTGTGATGGATTGATCTGTTTGATAGGTTTGATAGGTTTCCAAAAAAATATTTCGCTGCTCGCTTTCAAAAACTGTAACGCTTTCATCTCTCGTTCAACATGACCTTTCTGGTTATGTTAATGCCAGACATTATGATAGTCGTAAAACTATTTTCACTAAGTAATTTATCACATTAGAAATACTGATTACGCCTTAATTGTATCTGCCAGTTAGATCTCTTAGTTCTACACTGATAAGTCATGATCAGAAATGTAGATTCCGTTTTAACAGTTGGGCTGGAGTTGCCTTATGAACATTGTAGTTCAGTCGATATAACTTTGTATGAGAAATGTACTTCAAATTTTTTCAGGATATGTCTGAAGGCGATGTATAAATGAATGTAAATAAGTATTGATGTCCATCATCGTAAAAATGCTCCATAAATAACAATAAACTTTCAAATTGCTAAGACTGTCATTTTAGCGGATTACACATTCTGTGGCGTTAGATATTCTGCGGAATCAACCGGGCCGAAAATGCCAATCAGACCCACAATTAACCATTAGGAATTAGTTCTGACCCTAGCTGGTATTTTTAGTCTGATTGCTTGTGCAGAGAATTCAACGTGGGTCCTCCGACTTCATGTTAAGCGTGTTCTGGACAATTTGTGTATTCTGTACGGAGATCCCTGAGAGAAATGTTTAAAACGTAAGAACATTAGACGATTTTTCATGGCATACTCACCGTTGTAATGCGAAGGTCGCTAATGCTTCGCGTACTAAAATTCTACGCATCGTATTATATGAAGGCTTATTATGTTTTGAAGTACAGTGGATAGTTTAGCAAAGATGAAGATACGATTTAATGATCAAGTTGATATATAAAAATCTAAGAAGGAAAAAGTTATCAGTTATTTACAAAAAAGAAGTATATGTTCGTACAAATATTAAAAAAAATAAAAAGATTTTCTTTAAAACACCTAAGTAATACCATCGACGAAAGGAAAAAAATAGTACTTTTTATTATACGCGAAAGAATGGCGTGTGTTATGTTCTTTGTTTATAATATTTTCTTAGAAATTAAAGTGACCTTCAATTTTTTTTTAGTAGAATCATATATTTATTATGTCAAAATATCGAATACTGTTAAATTTGAAGTAAAAAATATTGACCGAATTAGCAAATAATTTCACTTTGTTTCTCGAAAATGATCTGTGCGTAATGTCAAGACGGACATACAGTACCTCGAACTGCCTCGCTGGTCTTGTTTATCTTTTCCGGAAGTCACACGCCTCGATGCTTGAATCAAGCGTCGTCACTCTCACATTGTTAAGGATTATTCTAATCCCAACACGTATTATAATATTAAAATACGTATAGATTTTAGGTTTAAAAATACGTAGTTACAAGTTATTTGATTTCTGGTATTTGTTTGTAAATCCAAAATTCGTAAAGCGGAATTTTATTTGCTGTAAATAAAAAAACGTAACAAGTGATAGTTGCGTTTGTAGAATCAAATATATAACATGCAAAATGCAAAAAAAATGACGAAATAAACAAGTAATTTTCATATTTTTAAAGTAACATCAGAGCATTTTTTAATTAAAATAATACTTTGAAAAAAGTGAAGCATTTTTGTCATTACTAGATGAATTGACAACCGTCGATGTAGTGGGTGATATATCAGGATACTTTAATATATTGTTACCTACAGATTTTTATGTATACGACCCTAATCATCTTCATACAGTTTATTTAAACACAACATCACTTGTTGTAGTAATCAAATCGATGTGAAATAGCACAAATGACATTTTTTTTTCATTCGAATAAATACTACAAGCATCTAAATTCAGAAGCTACTTTTCCTCTCACTCTCTATATTTCAGTAATCGAAATAGATTACAAATAACACTACATCTTATTTTTTATACAACAAATAGATTTCTCGTATGCGTAAAGCAGAGCAACTGTGATTTATAGAAGGAACGATTGCCAAGATCGCAAATATAACCATCATAGTGCTCGTTCATCTTGAAAGTTAAAATATTTGTTCCGGCAAAAGAGCGTAGCAAACATCACGAGTATAAGAAAATGGTACGATATATTGAGCACGTTTTAGCAGAAATTCTTCTCGACGCATATCTCACCATCCAAAAGCTTTGCTCATAAGTTTTCCTCCTTTTCCATTTTCCTGAAAAACGATTATCAGTATACGATACCCTTTGAATAACCATCACTTATAAACGAATATCAAACGTCTTAGACGATTCACAGAATAAAGACAAAAATGAAGATTTATATACACGATTTCGCGATGGCAGAGGATTATATGTACCGTGCTTAATAAAGATATCAAAAACGTCATTACCTCTCGTTCTTGACTCGATGATCGATCCACGGAGCGTTTTCGTCAGAATTCTTCCTGGCATCTGATAAGGTTTTCACGATCGGCCGAACGTCGGGCCTTAAATGCCCGCGATCCCTGCCAGGGTGGCGGCTTGATTTATCATTGCGGGGAATGCAGATACTTCATAAATTATATACATCGGACGTCTGACGTCGCACGTCGGACGTGCATGCGTTTGAAGCCGACGAGACGTCGGATGGCACGCCAGGCACGAGACCAGCCGAATACCACCCGCTCTTCTCCATTCTGGTCTCCCCTTCGCCTTCGGTCCTGCTCCTTCCAAAGGTGTCTCGTCAATCCTCTGATGACTGAGAAACGAGGTTGACCCTTGGCTCTTACCATCGTACGGAAAGAATGATCGAGGGGCTACATAATGGCGATCATCGAGCACCTTGACATCCAGAAGTCTGAGTTACTACCGAGTTACTTGTACATTAGAAATACCGAGCTCTTTCGAAGGACGAGACAATTATTTGTTGGCAAAACTACGTTACTTTATTGCTTGTTTTGAAAATACGTTTTCTCCTTTTCATTTGAACCATCACACAGTGTTGGTAGTGTAAAGTGGTGTGTTTTAATCATTCTGTTATAGTTCTAAATGTTATAGATGTAAACAAGTAACGATGTGTTGGTTCATGGACAAAAAAAGTCCGTTTAGAATTTAGGTCATATAGGATTATTTATCCCAGCTTCTCTCATTAATACCGTAAGATCATTACGACCCAACATTTGAGAACGGTTCGATTATACTAATCAGACTCAAAATTCTCGGTAGGCGTAATTCACAAAAACAACATTTGTATTCGAGTTATATACATATTTCAACATTTTTTCTTAATTTCAGTTTGTATTACTTAAAAAACCTTGGCTCGTATCTAGAAATGGATCACGCAGAGGTCGTCAAAACGTTGCTTTTCGGTAACTAATTCGAGCTCGATTTGCCAAAGATAACCAAATATATTTATAAAATTGCATTACACCGTGACAACGTGTTGTTTAAAGTCTGTTATGATTTTATTATAGTAAAAAAAAGAAAATATCGTGGAAATGTCAATAAATTAATATATAGATCTATCGATATTTCTTTGTTGTTCTCTTTTTTTACAGTTATATGTAGCGTTTTAAACACGTCGAAAAGTGGTTGTTGTTGCTGCTGTAGCGTTAATGTTCTGAACCAAGTCAGATTCAAGAAAATACCTTTTTGGCCCAAACCAATCGATTCGAACAAAACAGAATTTTATTTAACGGTTTAGCCAGTACTCCATGGATTCGTATGCAACCAGGAAAAGTTGCATTTATGATAAATAGTAAAATGTTGTAAATATATAATTTATGATGAATTGATAAACGTTGACGTAAGCATTGCAATGCGCATAATTTTTGTTGCCTTAATTTTGTTTATTTGTTGCTTAGTATAACAACAGCGGAGACTACCAATAACAACGAGAAGGCAGACAACCAACGAAAAATCGAACCCAGAACAACAAACTGCGAATCACGAAAGAAACGATAACTAGCATAAGAGAAAGCATGTAAAAGGAATATTACTTTAAAGTCATCTTGGGTCATAGAAGGTGAATGCTAGAACAATCGATAATGTCTTAGTGATTTTACTAATGTTTATGAGTATGTATTATCTGATACTTGTTGTTATTAGTTGATGATATCTAGATGATGAACCTATTAGCTACTGTACATCGTTATAATGGTTCTTTGCTTCATCATTTTTTAAACCGATGCATTGCATATATATATAGAGAGAAGTATTAAAAGTATGTGTAAGTTTGTAGCAATTATTTTTGAGACCTTGTGTTGCGAGTATGTTTATCGAAAGAAATCCCTTATAATTTGATGCCTCAACTCATATATAAAATATTTTATATGACTTAGACCAGGGATCGGCAAAACGGGACTCGCAAGCCGTATGCGGTCCCTTGGTCACTTGAATATGACTCTACCACGAATAATAACTATGTGCCACGTAATATTTTAATAATGAAAAATACTTTCTATCGATAAACAGGATTATTGTTAATTTTGATAAGTAACTCATTTTTTTTTTATATTCAGCGCTTGAAGTCAAAAAGCCGATTATTCAGAGTTGATGCATCGGGTACACTTTTTGATTGTCAATAGTAATAACGCAATATTTAAAAAACTTTGAGCCCGTTTCATAAAACTTACGGTTCCTGTATTAAAAGTTCTTTATTCAAAATTCATATCGGATATCTAAAAAAAAAAACTTATAATACAGGAACCTAAGTTTTATGAAACAGGTCCTTGGTACCTCTCAGTCAATTTGTCATGTAACTCTGTGGGGAAGAAACGGCGCAAGGACCTCCATAGAAATTATCTTTTCAAACGGTATGAATTTACAAATTTTACATTATAGTGGAGCAATAAGGTAATCCAGTACATAGAGCATTCCTAT
The DNA here is from genome assembly GCA_038496175.1 of Ampulex compressa. Lineage (NCBI taxonomy): Eukaryota > Metazoa > Arthropoda > Insecta > Hymenoptera > Ampulicidae > Ampulex > Ampulex compressa. The sequence continues at coordinate 23,284 of JBCFXI010001534.1, read as the reverse complement.
ATATCATACACAATTAGTTCCTAGTTTTTCTTGACACGAGTTTCTTCTTGACTTAGATAGTTTTAACTTTAAACATGGATAAATACATTCTATAAGACATCACTCAACTATCGCGGTAATAACGTCATTGAAGCACAGTTCGTGGCAGAACAGGGCGTACAATGATACTGGTTCGCGTTTTGTTTTTGTTCCGCCGTAATCGAAGGGTTAAACGGATCTATTTATTTTTCCTCTTTGTTCCCTTTTATTTTCTTAGGTACTTGTAGTACATCAAGGTATGTCGGGATGATGGCCGGTAGCTCTAGTATTAAATCGAATGATAAGAAACTGTACAGTGGATTGCTCTCTTATCCGGACTTGCTTTGATCGCTCTGCGCTTTCACCGACCACATTATCGTTGAGAGGCCCAGCAGGAAAACGATTGATACAGTGCGTGTTACGTGCCTCGTTTGTGGTTTACTGAGTTTATTACAGAGGAAACGTCGATCTAATGGAGCACATTCTTTGGGTATAATATTCTAAACAAAACAAAAGAGCAAGTTGAATGAATAAAAAATAAAACTGGCTAATTATGATGTTATATTGTAATAACTTCTTCAATTCTTATTTAAAGTCCAATGCAAAATATATAGTTACTCTTACACGGAATGTTATGAAAATTTCAGAAACAAATACAATACATTGAAATAATGTTATAATTTATCAACAGTATACATGCTTTTGAATTCACCTAATATTTTTTTATTCACTCGAAACTAATTAAAAGAACTACATATGTTCTTAGTGGATCATGAGGTATTGAATATATATAATTCTTATAGTGATACGGTAAACGTATTTTTTCTACCATTTTTTTATCATTATAAATGATAACATACAACGAATTATATTTTTCACATAAAATGTCAAGAATAATACGGCATATTAGCTGCATATTTCATACAACGCACTGTATTTAATTGTGCATATCTTTTAGGATTATTCATATGTAGCATTGATTAAAACAACAATTTAACGAAAGACTGTGCACAATTTATAGAACGTTTGGAATAAAATGGTAATGGTGTCTTTTTTGTATAAGGATCGGATGTGATAAAGTAGAATAACAAATTATTTTGTATCACAAGATTCATATACGCCAAAATCGTTTAATTTCCGGTAAGCTTTTTCAGAAAAATGGGTCAATAAATCATTAATAATACTAAAAAGGCTGAAGGGATCGAAACGATCGATTAATCATTTCTCGAATAAATAGCATAAGTTTACAATGACACATTTTCTGAATTCTTTCATGATTTTATTGCAGCGTACAGTTTGTTATTTTAATCTAATAATAGTTTACCTCTATTTTGTTCGTCTATAAAGGTGCATATGATGTTTCGAAATATGTCTGAAGTGATCGAGAGTTTTAGTAGTAAATAAATTTAGTAGATGCCCCAGCAAAACAAAATGTATCTTTAGCAATTATTTCCGATACCACATATTATTTCTAATTGAATTTGTTGTCTATAATATAAGAGCTACATATGTATTGTTTCTGATATTTAAAAATTGTGTATCTCTAATGCCGATTCCTCAATACCCTAGTCATAAAAATGTATGCTTCAAGTAATATTTATCAAGTCACGTAATCTAAAGAAAAAAAAACATGTGATTTAAAATATAATTTACATATATTTAAACTATAGCAGGATTTTTTAATACAATACATTTTAAAATGATGAAAAAAAAATGAAGTGTTAGTATACATGATATACAGACCTTCGTAGGCCGCTGAAAAAGAAAGATATGCACTATTAAAAAAAAAATTATTAAAGAAACAAAAACCGTCATTTATTTTTTTTTAACTGCCTGTGTACAGTAAAAGTGTAAAATATTACGATTGACGATCTTTGTTTTTAGTCCCCAATAAATTGCAATGGACCCTTTACACTGCATTCATGTGATTATACAGGGTTTACAATTTTTTTTTTATTGCATTTACTTAATTACATATCATGTTATAAGCTATCATGTAAATTCGATGAATAGCTATAAATAGTAGTGCAAGTTTTTATTAAACACAGATACAGTAGCAAACGCGTAAGTTTTACTGATAAAGAAAAGATTTACGGCAACTAAAAAAGATGTGTAGAAAAACGACAGACAACAAAGCGTTAAGGGAAAAGTTAGAAAGTAAAGTTAAAGTGGAGTTAGTAGGATTCAAGGCGATGAGACTTGTACTTGAAATGTTAAAAGAATGTACGCTCTATTCTTGTTTTTGTCTTCATTTTTGTAACGACTTCTTTGTAAATCTTGTTGCCAGATTAAATTAAAATTAGCTGTAATTACCCACAAGAGATGATGATTGATATAAAAGTGTAAAAGCCAGAAACTTTAATTTTTTATATTTTATTAATTAACAATTTTCTATTCGGTATTACCAACCTATTATTACACGTAAACCAACAATTAGCAAATATTTTAACTTTTTAAACATTTCTTTGTGAACAAAATCGTTTTAACGTCTATCTGCAAACATAGTTTTGAACCCTGATTAATATTTTTTAATATGATTTTTCATGCGGTTAATGAAATTAAAATTTTCAAAAAAATGAAACAACAGCCCGTGGTTAATATTACTTATAAATGTATCCAAACAAGAAGTTGTTAATAACTGCTGCCATGAGTAATGTGATTTAAAAACTATGATATACGTCATTTCCTTTCTTATTTCATATATCAAATTCCCCTATGTACATTATTTTAGTATAATACCCTAAACCATTATATTCTGATTAAGCAATTATCTCATATTTTGAAAATCATAACTGTAATCGGGTATTTTTTTGCATTTTCCTTGATTCCACCGCAGAGTATCAATCGTTCTATCGATCCATCGACATCTCTTTCTAATACTCTTTTTCTTGAAGGACGTTAATAATAAATTTAAAAATGTTCACAAAGTGTCTTGTAGGTTTAGTGTTAAAAAACGTCACTTATGTACATCATAGCAAAAGTAAAATGTAGCCAAAGACAATCATAATTCTGAGTAAACATACTCTTTACAATAGAGAAAAGGTTTTCTCCACGAGAAGAAAGAAGGTTTGAATAAAATTCATCCGAGGTCATTCCGCGATTAAATCGTAGCCGATTCTACTCGAAATTCAGCAGTATTTCCCTGAAAGGGGCAAGGAAGCGCGAGGTTTCGAGCGATCATCCGCGAACATCCTTCGAACTCGACCAAATAGGAACCTTCAGTCCACCTTCCTGAAGGAACGGTGGCAAACGAGGAGAGGCAAAGAGTAATCGATGTTGACGATCGTTCGAGTTGCATTCAAATATGGTGCACGTACGACACTTGCCTGACAAGAAACGCGCCACGTACACACGAACGTGCAGCATGCTTGGCCGCCATCTTTAATAACCCAGGATCGCCATACTCCTGGGTTCCTTCTCTTTTTGTCATAAAGGAGAGAGACGACCGTGAGGTTAAACGGGTTGTCAGGTGTCCCCTCCGCCAGCGGTGGCTGCTGCATAATTTTACGATCCCTCCAAGTCCCACTCGTCGTACGAGTGGTACTACTGGTATCGCGTATGCGTCCGTATGGTGCGCCGGCCGATCGCGAATAATCTTGATGGCGATCACGGCCCCCGCTTATCGTCTCGATCATTTCGTGCGGGCTCTGCACGGCCGCCGCTCGTAATGCGCGCTTTATGAGGATTATCGCTAAGTTTGCTCGTCTTCGATCGATCGTACCGAATGTTTTAATCGTCAAAAGTTCGGTCATTTGAAAGTCTGGCGCTTCGAGTCACTGCATGTCCAGAACGAAGAGGGGATCGTGGACGAATATGTTAACAAAATAATACATATTTGTGGTCTTCCAGAGCAGCCTATTTGTACGCTCTTCTACTCTTCGACTCTCAATGTACGAATAAATGTGTCCACTTTACGTAGCTCGAATAAGGGTTAATGAAATAATAATAATTCAAAATTGAAATTAGAATTAAGAAGTTTATTAAAATTAAGGTGGTGAATCATTCGTATAAGAGAAAAGAGGTGTTTAAAAAAATTGGACACTGGAGTAATTGGATCGAGACCTTTGTTTGGACGACTGCTTTACCTCTGAGCTACCCAGGCCCTCCCGTGAAATTCTTTTCTAGACGCCTTATGTTTAAATATATACGTTAACTGTAATGTATTTGATATATATTAACACTTTTGCTTCAGAGAACGTACATATACGCGATCTAAGAGTTTACGTTCACTTACGAAGAATGTGCACGTAGCGTACACACGTGCCTGGCAACGCGCATGCGCGAGAAATTGTCGCTCATGCGTGTAAATTTTATTATACGTTTTGTAAAATGAAAAATGTGATCATATATTATAAGTACTGTGTATGTGAATATCTACTCATTAGAGACACGTTCCAGCCAAAATGATCGTATTTTATAATAAGGTTGCTGGAGCGAAAGAGAAGTAAAATACAAATAGATATATCATATCGATATGTTTATTCGTGCAGGAAATACCGGATCTGGATATTTAGTATGGTATACATCGTACGTACGCAAACAAACCTATGTTACTGAAGGTTATTTTTAGAATATCTACATTTCCTGTCGCAAGATAATGTGCTTTTTGTACATTCTCTCACTTATTAATTTCATTTATTTTGCAAAGAGTTATATAATTAATTATATATAAGGTGGATATAAGGATCCCATTTTCATTATGTATCTTTTTTACTATAATCAAAGGTATATACATTTGGATAATCATAAACTATTCTGTTTTACCAGAAGTGATTTTAGTGCAATAATTTCAATAGGAAAGGAAAAATAATTGCCTTGCAAACGCCGTGAGAAAGTCAAGATATCGCACAAAAACAAGAAGAACATATCGATTAACTGTAAACTGGTGCTATATATTACATACGTGGAAAGTTTTAAAGAATCCGCAGCATGCTGTAGTATTAAAAGCAAGTTGCAACAAACTTCGTTTCCTTAAATCGTTTCGATAATTCTAATCGTAACTTTCTAATAATAAAAGAAATCTGATCAAAGAGATTAAATGCTATAGCAACGAGCATATTAACCTTTTTTTACGGAGATAACTGAAACGCATAGTGAGCAATGATAAAAAAATGAACAAACTTTGTAAGACAGGTGAGACAAATAAAGGAGTAAAGCAAATTACAGAAAAGTTGAAAATAACCACTTCCTTATTTCCTTTCCAAATTTCCAAATTTATAACAAACTATTGAAAAATCTCTATCTTTTTGTTGCGATATTCGAATGATTACATAGATCCAATTACATTCTCTCCTTGCTTTTCTTTCTTTTGGTAAATATTTCTAGGATTTCCAGATATGTCGGAATAGTGACCAAAAGTTCTAGTGTTATACTTGCTATGGTTATTTCGACAGATAATTCTTAGTATTGTAAAAATTGAAATGACAAACTTGGCAAAATAGACAAATATAGCACATTTTTTTATAGGTTTTTCAAATTAAATTCACCCTTTTGCAAATCAAATACTTTTACATATATGTTATATTTAAGGAACATCACATAATGTTAATTACATAATAAGAAATCAAAAACTTAGAAGATTACTTAAGAAATTGGAAGACATTTGACAGAAATTTGATTTTGAACAACGTAAGTATCCACAAGATGCAGGAAGTGCGTGATCTTATTGGTCAGACAGGGCACGCTCTAGTTTTGCTACCACCATATTCTATAATGCTGAACTCTATCGAAGAAGTCTTTTCCAAAATTAAGTTTAGTGCAAGAAATATATTAGCTGATTCTTTAAATCGGCAACATTTAGTAGATGTGATTAATGACTCTGTTGAAACTGTTACGTCTAAAAATTATTATAATTATTATATGAATATATCTGTTAAGTTACCAGTTGTTGCTGCAGGAGAACTGTTACATTCTAGGTTATATGTACTATACATATTGAATTATCTACACACAGTTTTTACACATACCTTTATCTTCATATATAATTATGTAATTGTATGAATTATAATAAAATGTCTTATTTCTTATTATATAATTAACATTATTTGATGTTTCTTTTAAATATAACATATGGTGAAGTTAATTTGCAAAAGGTTTAATTTAATTTGAAAAACCTGTATACATCGTGAAACTAAAAGTGACATCTATTGTACCTACCGTAGTTATTTTGTTCGTTTGTTATCGCTAAAACTGAGATGACGGTAGTCATGGCAAGTTGACGAGCATCGCAGGAAGACACGGCGTGGCCGTTCGTGTGGCTATACGTCATCCTTGACGCAGGAGTCAACTGCCTCGCAATCCCCGTCCTTCTTCTTGCTTCGAGAAGTCCTTCTTGCTTGTTGGTCCTCCTTTCTGAACACACCTTTTAGCTTGTATCGGCGACACGAAAGGTTCAAGCGCGACTTAAATTGCGTTCGCTCATCGATATGTATGGTTGGACACGCGATTGGAATTTTAGTTGGTCTCGCCTTTCGACAGGGCAAACAAATAAGTAAGTAAATCCGTACGATCCGATCCGATATCTAAGGCATGTTTAATGAGAATTGTCTTTGCAAACATTATGTTGACGCCTTTGTTTGAAAGAATACGCATCGACGCCTAACTTGATTATTTGTATTGACAAATTTGACCTTTTACTGTCGTGCGTAACCCATTATTTACCATTGTTCCTTTTTCGAGACGCTTGTTCTTTATGTATTTCTGGGTAAGTAGTGGAACCTTTGGTTTTGATTGTTGTACTTAAATGTTGTAGTGACTGCTACAAAGGTTACAAACTCAGTAAAGATATATTCTCTGTGAATAGCTTAGTGTAGGAAATTAATTAATTAGTGCATTTTTTAGATTTGCACTTGGCTTTGACAGATAATGGATTAACTCAAACATGGATGCTGATCTGATTAGAATCAATTTTGATTAAACGAACATTAATGTATCATGCGAAATTATTGTAGTTGTTATCTGCACAAATTTTGAAACAATTGTTATCGCTTTCGACATGTAAAGTAATATATACATAACAGAAAAGATTTAAATGGAATACGCTATCAATAATTTTAAAGTCGGTTTCTATATTTTTCCCTAATTTCCTTTTTACCATTTTTAGTATTCTTCATTAAATATCTTAACAAATAAAATTGTTTTTAAAATATTATCCAGGAAACGCGTTGACTAAATGCAATACATGATTAGTGTTTTGAACGTCTTTCAAGTAAACGGATGATGCGTGAAGCGATAAAAACAATTTCAAAAATATATTCAATAGTTACTGTGCCATAACGTTTTGTTAATTCATTATTTAGATTCCATTCGATTTCTTTACGGTGAAGAAAGAAAACCAAAAGAGCAAACATACGGCCGTAAAGTGAAATTAATTTTCACTCTTTCTGTCGAGATATTTGAAAAAGAAGGACAGTTTTATCTCGTGGAATATTATGCGGTTTACGTTCTACTTATGTAGGTAAATTAAAAAACTTAAATATTCTTCCATACCCAACGATGTGTTCTTATGCGTCGCTCTTCGTTTGATCCGAGCAGCGGTTGCTACAAAAGGCTGTGCAAATGTCAGGAGAGACATGATTCTCCGACTCTCAATGCTTATAAGAGGGAGAGTAGTTTCTCGCTGACAAGCCAGGGATCCCAGTTTAGCTTTATGAATATCATGGCACGAGATTATATTCGGTTTGAATCCCGGAGCTACGAGTTCATAAATCAGACCGCTTCCAAAGAGAACCTTTACCGTTCACGTGCCCGATCCGCTCTGTGCTCTAATGATCAAATACGAGTGTTTTATTGCATCAACCTATTTTATGACAAAAACGAACATATTGTTACATCGAGCATAGCTGAATCTGCAACTACTTATACCATTTCGTGTTCCTGGAATGAAAACGTGCCTGACAAGCCGATATATTGCCTACGCTCTGCTGACTTTCACGATGCACGATATCGCTCATCGACAACGATACTGTCTCAACCTTAAATTATTAAGGTACACCAACAGTTTCACCCACGACATCGATTTTTTGACGAGCACCTTGGCTTGTTTCTTTAACCAGTTATGGGCGGAATTTGGTTTTAAAAACCCCTCACACAGAGGGCGGAATTAAAAAGAAGCAATGACGAGTATACACGTCGAACGCAGGGAGAATAGTCCTATTATAAATTTTATGAGAAACGAGGAAGAACTACATTTTTGTTAGACAATAAATTAACGATTCATGTCTGTAATGATTATTGTTAATATAAACTGAAGAATTGTCCATAATTTAAAACATACACAAACAAGAATAATTGACGAAAGAAAATAATGTTAAGAAATTTAATTAATTTTGGTTGTGATATTTTTCGAAACATGATATCACACAAAGTGCCACTTCGCAGGTCATACAGTAATATCTTGACTCCTTACGCATTTCATTTTTTGAACAGACTGCACATGTTCGGATTTGCTTTCGACGGAGTAGCCGGTATAAAATTAGAGAAATGTTTTTCGATGAGCAGTGTAGGTTTTGTTGGTGTGGATGGTCGACCAATTTGAGAAATTTCTACTTACCGAATTACGCCACCCCCCTCCACATAAAATACATAGCAATTGTATTGATAATATAAAGGAAACATAGCACCAAATAATATTCTTATTATATTTTATTGAAATCTAGAGTTTTTATAGTCAATAGTAATTTTTTATTTTACACTACGAGTATTCGCGTCAACCGCTACAGAGATTTTGCCCGAAATGTATACATGTCAAACGCGCTTAACTGATTAAATTATCCAAATTAACGATAACAGAAACGGTATCGTGGAAGATCACGAATTCATTATAATCCTTAAATTACTCAGGACACGGCTACCACTTTGCTCACGACATAGATTTTTCGATAATCATCTTGTATCGGTCAATCGTTTAAGTTGCTTGAAATTATCTCAATGAATGCTAACAGGGTTAGTATCGCGAGAGATCGTGACTTCATAATCGCTACGCAAACGATTTATCATTGTCAAAGCTTCCTCGAAGTGACCCGACAAAAAGCACGGCTGTAGCTCGCTGTGTAAACGACTTGCCGACGTGTATCACCGGGAGGGGCAAAACAATTATAAATTATTTAATATGTCTCGTAGGCCGTAGTGCCCTGGCTCTTCCTAATTGTAAGGCAAAGGGCTCGAGAGCCGGTCCTTTTTTCGCCTAGCGCTTCCCTACGGTTTCGCCGAGGGCTTCCCCGTATCTCTTCTTGCGTCCTTCACTCACCCCCCACCCCGCTCAATTGTACGCTCACTCTCTCACTCTCAATCTCCTACTCCCTCTCCCTCTTCTGTCTCTCTCTCTCTCTCTTTCCCCCTTCCTCTCTCGCGCGCGCGCCACCTTCAGCCGCTCCGCGCCTCTTTTTTGCCGGCTCCTTTATTTTTAAAGAATTACCAATCCGGAGAGGAGCACCACGATCATTGACCTTTTGATCAGTGGCCAATGAATCCGATGACCCGTTAGCAATCGAAATTTTACCGAGGTGAAAGGATCTCGTGATTGGGATGTAATGATCGGTGCATTTTTATATCGACATTCGTAACAACGTTACACGCCAAAGCCAAGTGCAAATATAGATAATGCAGTGATTAATTAATGTCCTACAGTAAACTAATTAGAGAGAGAGTGTTTTTATTAAGTTCGTAATTTTTATAACGGTGAGTTACAACGATTAAAACTAAAAGTTCTACTTCTTGGATAGGAAGAAGTAAAAAACAAGTATCCCAAAAAAGAGAGAATGATGAATAATGAGTGAAATGCAAGAAATCGATAGTTTGAGATATTAAAACAATGTTTTTATGGGCACTTATTCTATTCTTTGATTCCTTAATGTTGGTACATATAGATACACATCATTTAATATCAATGGTCACGGATTAAAAATGATTTTAGAATATGTAGATACTTGGAAACTGATGTAGATCTACATCAATTAGTTTTCAAGAATAAATATGATATACACTGCAGGAATTTCGGGTATTAATATAGATTTATATAAAGCACGATTCTTTTTATCATTTTTTTCGTATTTTGGACGTTTAATCGTGTTGAAACATTTATTTTGTTTAGAGAAATAATTATATAGTATAATATTGATGTTTTCACGATTTTGAAATTATATAGAGTGTTAAAAAAAGTCATGCATTTTAAGAATGGTCGATATACATCAAAACAAAAAAGAAATGTGAAATAAACGTGGATCTTGAGATTAATATCATGATATTGCTATTGCAAGTACAATTTATCTACTAATTTTCGTTCTCTCTCTTTTTCTTATTACAATGTAGTAATCAGAGGAGTATCAACAAGTTTGCGATTCTTTATCTGTGATTATAGACATCGATATTATCTAAACAATTCAGCAATCAACGATAAAGGATTGCTATTGTGAGCATATCAAGCAACATTTCTAGTTATGGTAAAAAACATTGCTCGTATAAAAAAATATATATATACTAAATCGATGTTTATTCAACTTTTTCTTCTTCATTTAACGAGTACTATCTTCTTCTGAAATAGTATATATGAAACAGCGCCAAAGCAGCCCGGTATACAGGATATTGTTTTATCCCTGTTTTATTGCAGTTACCGAATGTTATGCTATTCGTATTTAGTAAGAAAAAACAATTAAAAAATAAACAGGAGATAATTCTATCATATTGCATGTACTGGCCATCATATTATAATTAAATATCTTTTCTTTGGGTCTGTAATGTTGATGTGAGTCATTTACACGCAGGGCAAGCAAAACATACGTGATAATATAACGTAGATCAGTTAATATTTACGATTACAGAAAGTGACACTGAGAGACACAGAAACACTGAGCATATCTAATAAAAATAAGCAGTATTCGCTTTAAGAAAACAAGTGCACAACTATCAAATCTACTGTAAGGCATAGATTAAGTAAAATATAATCGATAATTTATCTGTGTAGTTAATTACCATTAATTAATTAACATCTGCACTCTTTTCATTTTATATATCATATTTGTATTATACATGTAAATATCGTCTGTCAACGGTCTTCCTTCAAATGAATAAAGTATATATAGCACGATGGATGAGAAAATCATATAGGTAATATAATGTAATAAGTATTTCTAACAGATAGTAATCATTTAGTATATATATCAATAATCTTTAACTTCGCATTTTAGAAAGATATGAAACAGATAAGTTACATATCGACACGTTAAAAAGTAAATTGTTAACTTTTGTGCAGACAAATTATTTGATAGACGTTTATCTATATATGTAGATGATAGACAGGAGACATGTCTTAAAATATATCGCGTAACGCGGTGACATTTTCTAATTATTTCTGATATCCTTACGTTTTACTCGATATTAATAATTTCTCTCGGAAAGGAATATTGACACCAACATAAAAATAACATGCAACGTTCATTTTTTCTCAAAGTTATCAATTATTCTTAGTAGCAGTATTACGAACAGCTGTAAGTAAATAATCATAATACACAAGAATATCTCCATATCTTCAAAAATATTTTCAAACCATTATTCCTAAAACTTCTTGCATTTCAAGAATCAGAAATACAGTTTGGTAGCTCGTCAAATGCTCGATAAATGCGCATGCAGTCGCTGGATGGAATGCACTGCCGCAATCGCAGAAGTTGCGGCGACGAGGACCAGAACCGTGGGAAACAAAAAGTACCTTGAGAACCAGTACGGGCTACGATAGGTCGATGTATTGTATATACAGGGCTATTCCGACTCTGAGGTGTCGTTCTACCCATACCTCTCAAACCCGCCTGTAGACCAGCCAGTTTATCATCGATTTCGTATTTATCCCGGAATCCCACCTCCCCCAGACTAGCCTCCATTCGAGGCCACGTCATGCACCGATTTCCGCCACAAGATCTAAACTGACGGTGTATAACGTCTTATCGTCGCAGCAGAACACGTGGCTGTATTTTTTGTGGTCTGTTCCATAGGACGTGGGGCCTATTTCATGAACAGATGGAGAACACAAAACTAATGAAGAAAGGTCGTCTAATCGTATCTTCTCTTTGATCTTGTTTTAAATGATAACTACTTTTGTGTCGCAATAAGCCACAGCGGCTTTCCTTCATAAAGGTGCTTGAAATAATGATTCGCGATTTTTATGTATAAACAATACTGTGTATGTTGTGGTATTTCTTTATCTTGTTGATTGTCGATATTTTGCTACTATTCATTTCAGTTTGTAATTCTGCGTGATTGTTTAGTTCTATTCCTGAAAGTACTGATTATTTTCTATTTGCTGTGTATCATGATTTAGAAGAAGGTGGTTAAGGAAATAGTGTCGAATAATCACACAAACTGGGGATGTGCTATTCGGATGCATTTTGTCAAAGTAATGTCGCGCGTAATTATAACGTGTGGTAAGTTGAAAATAATAACAAGTAGAACAGGTATATATATTAAGTATTTTCATTGTTTTTATGTCTTTTGTTCTCTCCTAAAGCGGATTTCATATATTATAAAAGATTCTGTATAGGTACATTTCTGAGATTACATTCGCCAGTTTTTCAATTAATACTATTATAGATGCGCACAGCAGTTAAAAAAACGTACTTAAATTATGTGTCGGTTTGGTATAATTTTAAGAGTATTAGAGCTTTGTACTTAATCTATACTTGTAATAGAAGGATATGCGCCTTTTATACATATACAGAATGTCCAATTTCAAGTTTTGTGCATAAACATTTTCCAAACTTTATCTTGTTTAAAAAAATTTTGCATAAAACTTACATTTTATTTTGAGTTCTGTAGGAAATACAACATATCGTTTTCGCTTCTCAGACATTTTTATAAACAAATTATAATTTGAGAAATAATTGGATTCGAAACTTAAAATAGGACACCCTGTACATGATTGAGATTACGAACAGATAATCATTGTACCAAAGTATTGATTTTGTTCTATGTGATTCTTATGGAAGAAAGTATGTTTCTTAAAATAATAACAGTTCCAGATACCCAGATCTACTTACCATTCAACAATTTATACTTAAACATAAGAAATAAGAACTAATAAAAAGCAACTTTAAAAACAAAAAATTGAAATTCATTTTAATAAGAATCATTATCACATCGACCATTAACCTTCAAATACTAGTTTTCTCTGTAACAGAGAACCAATCAGCATGAAAAAGCTGATGAACTATCGATTGCACGAAAAAGTGTTTATTTTATCCATTCATGAAATAGGCCCTTTCCTCGAAAAATTATTATCACACGGTAATAATTTTTGCGTCTTCCATATAAGAAGTACAATTGTATATCATAAGCTGCATATGACTATGTGTTAAATGTACATATTTAGAATAAGTCATACATTTTTCACGATAGTATCCAAAACTTACCGTGTATAAGACTTCATAATCCCAGTTAAAAACTTAATTATAATTCCAAATAGTCCATTGTGTTATTTCATCGATGTTTATTACCCTTATAATTCACATATTAATCTCACAACATTTCGGAGTGGCGACTAGTATTTCTAGTATTAAAACAGTAGATTCTAGACCAAATGATTTTAGGAGTCGGCGTGGAAGGCCAAAAAAGTAAATAGGATTGCAAATTCTCTACGAATATCCACGTAAGTACTTGGTGCGTTTGCAATTTATGATGTTTCGTGCCCATTTCCTTCCAGAAGCTGATACAGGAGCGTGGCGCACTAAAACGGCGAGATACATCGTGGAAGAGAGGGGAGGCAGCTGGAGGAAAAGAGAGCTCTCAAGCTACAGGGAGATGCAGCGAGGTGTTTCTGGACCAATGGAGAGGCTGCGCCACCGTAACAGTATGCAAACCGCATCACCGCCTCCACCTCGAGTGCTCATCGAGTATGTAAAGTCCTTGCTACGTGCTCCGCCCATTCTACTGGTACAGATTTGTACTCGCACTTGTGTATTCACTTGAATGGCGTCCGCTTCATGCAATCCTCTTGGCCGACGAATATAAGGCACGAGGATTTCTGTCGTACAGACGTCGTAGAGTCTTCAGAATTTTGCACATCTTTGGCTTTATTAAGTTAAACTATGGCTTGTAGAAGCGGGAATAATTTTTTGAATAATCTTTCTTTTAGTAGAGAAAATGGAAGTCACTCTCTCTTGCATAATAGGGGAGACTTGCCTAATGTCTACTGCTCACTTAAAGCGTACCGATTCCATTTTTTGGCAACCGATTAATATTTGCGACTTCTAGTAGTAAGAATATAAAAGGTGTATGGAGTGAATAATGTAAAACACAACTTGCGTTATCTCGATTGATTTTGCGACAACTTGTAGAAGCTGGAAGATTTAAAGTACGTTTAATGTAAATTTCGACCAATTATTTTCAGACAAATTTCAATTAAATACTAAAATTGATTAATACATTTTGTGTTTTCTTTGAAATATATTTAATATATCATCGTTATAGTAAGATTACAACATAATTTATATAATTTTTGGGATTGATAAATAATATTCTGTCGGTTTCCTTAGTTTCATAAATCGTACCAGTACGATTTAAGAAATCTCGTTGAAATTTTATCCAAGTCTTAATTCACTAATATATAAACTTATTACACATTCTTTTCGAATTTTTCAAGCCCAGAAAAAATAAAATATGATCTTTGGGGACAGGAGCGTAGAAAAGAAACAAAATATACTATTGTTCAAAATGTTTGTAATATTTTTTACTTTTAATGTTTCCTAAGAATTTATTATTTCAATTTATCACATATTTTTAAAAAAATGATTATCTTTATTTGTTTTGATACTGATATGTTTCAGTTTAATAAAAAATAAATAAATTATATGTTTTCAAAATAAAATTTATTACCTATTACGGTAAGTACGATTATGGAAAAACAGCTGTACGATTGCGGATATAAGTGTCCTAAATCGTATTATTACAACCTTCTCTGAAATTACTCTTTTATTTTTATTTTATACGTGGAATGTTTATTTAGTGAATATCTGCAAAGATAAAAGTATAATTGAAAACAACAATTTTAGTAAAAATATGTATTGTATAAATAGATATAATGAATAAATGTATAGATATATAGAATAATAGAAAATGTGTATAGATAGATAGAAAAATCTCTTGAGTAGCACGATTTTGACAACTGTTCCCAAAGGCACGAGGGTTTCTAATGTACAGTCGTCGTACAGTCTTCAGAACTTCGACTTTATTGTTGTAAATTATGTCTTGCAGAAGCGAGAATGATTTTTCAAATAATCTTGCTTTTAGAAGAAAAAATTAAAATAACTTTTTCTTGCACAGTACTTCTGGGCAATGTTTATTTAGCGTTTCAATCGCACTTCTGTTTTTGTGCATCCACAGCATCTTCGACTAATTTCTCTTAAAAAGAAAGAACCGTTGCACTGTGTTCTAATAAATATGCTTTTAGAATTAGAGTAAATGTATTTCATTTTCCGTTTATATATTTCAAACAACATTCACGTTTTTGAAAATGCGCACTTCTACGAAAGAAGAACTTGTAGATGAATAAAATCGACTATTAATTTTCTCTGTGCAAAATAAAGTAGAAAACGTTTATAGAAGTATGCAATCCAATGTTTTGACTCATAAAAGGTGAGAAGCAAATTGATTAATCAGTAGAAATTAAATATTAAATATAATGGTACGGCAGTAAATATTTGTTGGAATAATCATGCGCGTTGCTGATATATTTCATATACAAGAGCTAATACTCAAATTACTGCTTTTACATCAATTTCACGGTGGATGAATATTAGATCAGTGCTAACACAATATAAAACTTTTCTTATACAAATTTTAGATCTGAATAATGTTGAATTTGAATTTTATGACATTTCAAATATATTTGTTCACAACATATAAGATCGCTTTAAAACAGATCATAGTCACATACAATATTTTACATTTCAAACATTGCTGATATATATTACATAGTTTACATCTAACTATACCGCCCTGAATACCACATGATCTGCAAACTAAAATCTCTGTCCTCGTCTTTTTTCTTCTCTGTAGATTGAAATACGTCTATGGTACACGTCTATGGTACACAATCAAGTGAAGTAAATTCAGTTAAGTAATTTCTTCGGATAGGCATAAAACTAACATTATAATTTTTCACCAATAAAACAAAAGTCGAAAGAACAAAAAGAATATATTTCTTAACCTAAATGACGGATCACAGGAAAAATCAATAAAGATCTCGATGCTAAATAGGATATTTAGCCAATTCTCTTTTATCGGAAATGTAAAGCAGTTGTATAAATAATGAAGCGCGGATTGGTATAATAATAAATTGGATAAATACTATGAAGAATCTTTGCTTCCACAATTACATTTAACTTATTAGCTCCGCTGCGCCACGGGACGTGGCTAAAGCATAAAAAGTGTTTTGTCTATACCTACCTGCTCGATGTAAGATCAAGGCAACGACCGAAGATTGTTTCATTACACGAAAATGACATTATAATTTGATTATATATAATATAATTTGTATTATATATATATATATATATATAATTTGCTTATAATGTAAAGACTATTATATTTTAATTTATTCATGTGTCACTTTATTCTCGCGTAATTTCAGAGTGCGTTTCTACACCGCCGTACAAAGATACAGCGTCGCGGAAGGTCCAATCGTAATCAAAAGGTCAAAGATGTACAACATATTACAAATCTGCAGGACCAATCGACGACATAAAATCACGTTACGTAAATCTAATCGCAAATTATACATTACCAATATCGATACACAGACGCCAAGAAACGGTCGAATACAGAGCATTCCTAACGAGCTTCGAAACCTCCATATATCCAATAAACCACGTTTCATCAATCCGACCTGATTATTACCATTCACTCGCTCCAACGAAACGCCAGTGAGCATTTCTCTGATCCAATCGACGCACGGCAAACGTCGGGGCATAAAAAACAAGCGCTGATTCGTCGTCGATGAAAAAGTATTCGCGGATTTCCGCCGAGCTTATCGAGGAGAGCTATAAATAATCGCCGTATGAAAGGCTCGAAGGAACGAGGCGGGCCCGGGACGAGTGCGCGTTTAGGGAAACCGCGGACAAAAAACGGCATAATAATTTCCAATCCGTGACATGGGCTGCACGAGCACACGCTCGCGCACTGTCCTTATCTCACATGTATATATACAGCAGGTAGGCGCTGTGATCGCGTAAGAGAGGTTCTCGTAAAGGTAAGGACCGGTTGAAAATCCATTATTAACCCGCGGACCGAGCGCGGTATACGTAATAAACGTGGCAGCCGGGCTCGTTGCCTCGACGTGCATCGTTCGTCGGCCCGCGAGAAGAGGCTTCTTCGGGTGGTGGCGGAAGCTCGGGGCGGCGAGGGGCGGAGGAAAAAACTGCGACCACGCGCGGAAAATCCAGACGAGGTATTACGTATAGTGGCAGGAGGGAGAGGACGGGCATGGCTGTAAAAACAATAATTCCGCCTTAAAACTCCTACTGCGCCGCCTCCGCGGACAAAATGTCCGCCCTGATGTTGCACGCAGGCGAGTTGATACGAGGTAATTACAAAGTTTCCGTACACTTTTCTTTTGCGCTCGGATTGGGAACCTGGATCGCCAGGTAAATTAGTATGGTAATAAATTATATTTGAGAAGGAGGGATGAAGACTTCTAGGTGCCAGGCTGGTATTGAAAGTTAACCCTTAGTTAAATATTCGCTAAAAAATCGAATGCCGCTATACAAGCGGCGTGATGTGATATTTCAAGAAATCTGTTAGGTTTGAGGGTTGTTGCGCATGCTAAAACTAAGGGCTGTGGGCGATTGTTTCTTGACGTCACGCACAAGTCTCGACCCGCTGAGGAGGATTTCTCGCTGAGTATTGAAAAAAAAATACATCGTTTGTGTACAGTATACTAGTATATAGTAATACTATAAATTTATAAATGTATACAAATCTATATAGTGCATACATACATCTACTTGTTTATTTCAACCCCCATTATTTTTTTGGAATTTTTACGTCAGTATCTTTTTCATATACAACACATATGTTCACATACTTCCTAGTTTTACTAAAAATTTCCATAAAATCCAATACATGCTACATTAATTATGCACGTTTTCTCGCTCTAGTGATAAAACAATTACTTTGTTAAAATAGTGCCGAACTATTGGTCATTGTTTTGGAAAAATGCGCTCGTTCGTTAAAGGTTAATACATTGATAACGTGTTGAATATTTTAGTAATTGTTTAATGCTCTGGTATTTAAATTAGAAGAACGTGCGGGGCGAAATCACTTCTATGTAACACCAGATGATAACCACTCGTTGTGTGAAATCACGTATAAGTGATAGCGGTCGACAAAGTCCTAACACGGTCGTTGCTTTAAACTTTCCATTCTACTGCGTTCTGAAGTATCCGTTTTTGACTAATTGCACTCTAATACCGTGTAAAACTGTTGATACAATTCGTGGACCAAACATAAGAAACACGTATCAAGCTTGTAATTATTGTACCGTCAATGTCCGCGCGATTGCGAACGTCGATTGTAATTAATTTCTTGATACAATTGTGCAACTTTTTGTCTTCAGATCGTGAATATGCACGTCTGTGGCATATAGCAATCTTATAATATTCTATTATTTTCAATCTAATGTCTTTTTGAGGATTGCGGAATATTTCATTCTTCATTTAATACATCAAAGTTACAGCTTTAACTCACATACGCTTATCGTGGTACATTTTTCTAGCGATAGATCATTGCGTAATAGTATACTATATATACCATACTATATAAAATATGCTAGATATACCATCGCATATTTTTTTATTGTAGTTAAATAATTTTTTATTGTAGTTAAAACACAATAAAAATTATTTTACAACAAAATAATAAAATTATAAAATTTTACCTGAGAGTACTACAAATATTAGTATTAGTTTGTCCTAAAAGTGTTTTTTGCTATTGCTACGCAGCTGCTTTGTCTGGCAATATTCATACCAACATAAAACCAAAACTGACAAACGTAGACTTTATCTTATATCATGTTCTGATTGTATACTTTGCTCAATAAAATAATATAAAACAAAAAATATTGTGCATCTAGTATTTCCATATAAAATGAAAGAAATTCTTGCGACAACCTTATATTATAAAGTAGGTAAAGTGTCAATTATTTGCAGTAAATTAATTACAGTTTATTAACTAAAATGGCTATAGGCTATACTTGTTTGGGAAAAAAAAAACAATTGCGAAATGTACGTGTATTCCAACAGGTTGATAGTGCTTTTTAAAACTCCATTTTTAAGGAATGGTGGACATCCTGCATAGAAAACTATTTCAACAAGACTGTACAATGCCCCACTTTGCAAGGATTGTCTGCGACTATCACAGTGACATCTTTCTGAACAGGTAGTCTGTGGGAATACCGTTCACTCGACTTTCAACCACTTTCAACAACTTTTTTCCCTGCGGGTTCATCGCCGCACAGGTCTACAAAACTAAGCCTTTAAAGCGCTAAAAACAAGACACGAGAGGCATACCAAACGATCATACTGTATACGTTAGAATAGGCGTTTCAGGTTATCTGAAATGATCAAAAAACTCTTTTAACCGTCACTATAATTTAACCACTCAACCGTTTTCTTTCATATATACTAAAAATATCTAGTAAACATTACACTCTCCTTATTCAGAAAAATACTAAAAACAATTACAAGTTACTTAAATGCGCTATATCCTACAACAAAACATTTTTACGCGTAAAAATATTACTTCTCCGTTGCGATGCAATTTACGCTTAAAATACCGCCTAAAAATCTTATAAACCGCCTCAAATCTGGATAAAATTCATCTTCGGGTAATTAGACGTCATTCTCAAGTGTATTAACTTGACGTTGACGCTGATGTTGCTATTTTTATATCCCACTATGAGCCCAATATATTTCATGCTGCATGAAGAAATTCCATGGAGAAAATGTACTGGGAGTTTATAATCATTCCGTAATTACTTGGACACGAGGAGCGTTGCGGTAGGTTGCACCCAGAAGGTCGTACGCCCAGAAGCTGCGCGTTTCGTCCGCTTCTTCCGCTGCGTCTTTGTGCCGAAGTTACCGCGGGCTTCTGCGAGAAGTCGGGGATCGTAAAGCTCGCGTGGTAACTGAGAATTTTTCCCCAGGACGTAGAACCGCTATCGACGTGTGCAAGGGAGTCGTAAAGGCACCGCGGTCTTGCGTAAACTAAAGTTAACGGGGGAGGTTTTCACTGCGCGCAAAAGCGTTACCTCCGAGGTATCGAGCTACGAGAAGATGAATTTCGGTTGAATTAAGGTTCACAACATTATTTAAAAATTTTTAAGCAACGAGGTATCAGGTTACGTCCTGTTAGTTGGTATCACCCCAAAGCTATGCGACTTTGGGATCAAATGCTTTGTTTACTCAGGCATGTACTTGTATGATTTGCAACGCCAACTACGAGGATGATTTTATTCAAGTTTTTATGTTTTAATCCAGTAGTTACCATTGTTCCTTTTGTGGGACGCTTGTTTTTGACGTATTTCTACATGAGCAGTGGAACTTTTAGTTTTGATCGTTGTACCTAAATCTTGTACTGATTGCTATAAAAGTTATAAACTCAGTGAAACTATTTTTTCTCTAATTAGCTCACTGTAGGAAATCAATTAATTAATGCATTTTTAAATTGTAAGCTTACTGGATCTACATAATAATGGACTGTAATTTTTTTATCTGGATGTGTTTGTTATAAATATATAGATGTCATGTAACATTCGGTTGATTCTAGAATTCCTGAGGTAAGCGTATGATAAAATTATTTTAGGTGTCTCAATTATGGGACAATGGCATGCTGCGTTATCATTCCTATGTCGGTATTCATTATTATCATATAAATACATTTTATGTAAAAAAATATTTATTCACATTTTTTAAATAAGCTTCAACACTTTTTCTTCGACATTGTTCAAGTCTTTCTCTCGTATTATATTCTAAAACTAAAGAACTAAAATTATTCATTGGCATACTGCTATTGAGTGGATATTATAAATTTCCACAGGTGGGCATGTATTGGGAACATGCTCTTAATGTGGACGTTCCATTGGTCTTGAACTCCATGTCAAAAAATAGGTTCCGAGAAATAAAAAAATTAATTTTCGGCCAGCAAACCACTTCATTGTGCCAACTAAAACACACAAGAGATGTGCATATTGCAAAAAAAAACGATGGAAGTGTGTGATAGCTGTAATATTGGTGTTCATGAAAAGTGTTTTGTTTCATTCTACACGCCATAGAAACACAATAACATCGCACGCTATATTTTTTCTTGGTTTCTATGGTGTTTATTACAGTTTGTTTCATTACCAATAATGTTGTGGATATTAATAATGTATTTGGCGAAAGTCCCGAAAATAGGAAGGTTTACAGTTTCTATACTAAAGCACGTAAAAATTTAAAGACAGTTTTTCTTTTCATATGTAATTCATGTTATCATATTAATGTATTTTGTTCTTGAAAAAGTGAAAGAATAAAGTTTTGACATATAATGGGTTAAAACCGACTCTAAAACCATTAGAATTACAGTATACTTAGGTATCCTAGCAAAAATTATCCACAGTTTTATCCATCGTACCACCGTAGCTTCTGAAATAATACGTCCGTTTACATCTACTGAAAGTCGTGATTGCGTGTGGTAGAGTGTAAAATAAAGTTGACACAAAAAGTTTTCTTAAACACTGGTAAAGTTATGCACAGAATATACGTTACAAGCATTGAGTTAGAGGAAAGAAGAAAGTTTCAATACGAAGAAAGTTTGAAACACAATTACATTTGTTACAAAAAATATTATGTAGAAACATACTATATTAAAATCATATCAAAATAGAATGAAATGCTTTGTAGTCAGATTTTAAACAAAAAGATACATTTACTGATGTAGATTACCGTTTACGTTGTCGATTTATTAAAGAAAGACACAACATAATTAAAACCATACGAGAGATGCAATTAATTTCTGTGAATAATAATTTTTCCTCAACTGCAATTTTGGACAGTAAAATGATTTATATTCAATATTTTGCCCATATTCATCAAAATATTTACCGACAACTGATCACTAAGAGAAGAGCAAAAATAATTGTTCTTCCAATATGGCGTTTAAGGCATTGTAATAAATTATACATCTACGCTTACCGATAGAAAAACGAAGAATGCTATTATCGCGAGTGGTATCATAATAGAATACCTATAATTAAAAGATTAATAATCTTTACTTAAACGTTCAGATTCTTTGCGTTGCCAACGACCTTCTATGTATAATGTTTTTTTATTTTCTAGGAATATGTTCATAAAACTACATATGGTTATTTCCTTCAAGGCATCGGTGCAAAAACTAAAGTACTATATGTATGACTAGTCTACTTTGTTGGAATGCGCTCCGACCATTCTTATGCCCTCACGCCAATCCCCGTCTACAAGTGCGGATTTAATTGCCTTATTAAATATTTATTGTTTCAGAATCAAACCTCTTTTTTTTACAGGTTCGTACGACATATAAAATTTCATGAAAATTACATAAAATAATATCCTTTAAAGCTTTGTAATGGAATTAGGTAGAATTACAATGATGGAACATTCTAGAATAGCATCTAATTTGATAATAAAGTATTACGTCCAAAGTAAAACTCTAATAACACTCTTGGTAATTCTGTTTTTATCTTTACCAATGTCTCTTGAAACGTGACCTTACTCACTCCGTTTTTCACTACTCGACTTTCTACAATATACTAAACTGTAGACGCTATTACTATTATCCTGTCTTGTGTGCAACTTTTTTGAAAGTGGCTACAATTATAGTTGCTCATCACGTTTACTGTATACTATTAGTGATTATAAAATAGCACCCTGCAAATTTTTTATTGATTCACAATTTTAATTGAGGATCGCATAGCTTATTATATCCAACACTATTGTCCCTTTTTTGTTTCGAGCACGGGCAATTTAGCCATAATTTCCATAATATGACGAAATATCATATGTAACGCTCTCTACATTATGAAATGTACGTTGAACTTATAACCAACCTGTGCAGTAGCGATGTATTCACAATTCGACTGTCTGTAAAGAAAGTATGTTTGACATAGCGATGACCGTGTGGAAAAGGTGATGCAGTGTTTAGTCCTAAGTACCCACTCGTACATATTATATATATATATATAAATCAAAGGAAATAAATTACGTGAATTTGAAAC
>JBCFXI010001533.1:0-49230 GCA_038496175.1 Ampulex compressa | reverse complement strand
TATATATAATCTAGATAAGCGTTGAAATGTATGTAGCTTATTAATAAAACTGTTCGAACCGCCCTGGCAGGGTGATTATTATTTAAGTTCCGGCGTTAATGATTAAACTCGCGATACGAATGTTTCCAACATTCCGCGACGCTCGTTTATCTATTCAAGCCTCTTTCAGCATCGTCATAAATCTACTCGCGACCGAGGGCTAATTTGTCAGACGCCATCGTCGGGCGAATAAAGATACACGGGATTCCCATTAAATTCCGTCATTGTCGGCTCACTCGCTCCTGAACAGGCGCCGCCTGGTTTTCCATCGACTCGACGAAAATACACGCGATTACCGTCGAACAATCGTCGGAGCAACGGCGCCCTGTGCAAACATTAATTCGCTCAGCGTTATCGCCGATTTAATCCGGTACACCTCGCCACTGCGTAGGGCGAAAGGTTTTTTCCCTTCCGACATTTTGTCGCGATCGCGATTGCCATTTAATGCGAACATTATCGCCGGGGCTCTTTGCGCGCGGCGCATTTTGAGATGCACTTTGAGATGCAAAATGAGTTTGCCGGCATTTCCGCGTCGTTTAGCGGGAGGCCGCGGCGCCGTTCGGCCGCGTTAAAATTTCAATGCCCCGCGGAAGTGCGCGGGTAGTTAAATCTTTGCGTCCAGGACGATAGTTGCCATCGCTGTTCCGGCTCTCGCCATTTCGAGGAGCGGAGTACGCGAGGGGGGTTTTTAACGGACACTCTCGTGGACTGTGCAAGGGGACGAAGTATTATAAGTGGTTTAGAGTACGACTCGCAAAGCTCTTGATACTCGATGTAAAGTGCAGCGCGTGTAAAATACGGAATATAACGTTCTAATTTCGGTGTTTAGCATGGTTCGTCGATTTTCGTGGAAGCTTATCGTAGATATACACGTTTAGAAGGGTACAGAGTATACGATATAAAAATAATGGAAAAGAATTAAATCGCGTATCCGTAAAAGAGATTCCCACCGATACAATCGTTGGATGTAATTTAATTTAAGACGTGGAAGGAAAATTCTATAAAGCGGATACGAAACACTTTGAAAGGTGTCTGCCAGCGAGAGATTCTAAAAAGGCGAATAGCCGAAGAGGGAGAAGAATAATGAAAGCAGTGAGCGGCCAGTTATCGAGTCGGGGAGGGTATCGATTCTTAAACGAAGGGAATTAATAAACATAGGAATCTTGTATGTAATCAGAGCTTTTACGTGGCGATGTTTCTGCCACGAAGAGCGAATCTGTCGGGGGGGATGTTTGGAAGACTGGCGAGTCAACGGTTCGAAGCGATCGATAATGTTTTTCGAACAAAAAGTGGTCGTACCAAAAAGCAAGATAAGGAGTGCCATTAATTCTCCACTGGCCTACAACCGTGGAATATATCTTGGGCACTTTTTTATGTAAATCTTGCGAAATAACGAAGATGGGTAAAATTCCAGGGAATAAAGTTACCGCTATTTATAACCGGTAATTGTCTATCGTTATGACTGACACCGCGGCGATGAGCCATAAGGGGGAAGGGAGGGGGTCTCTGGAAGGGGGTGGGGAGGGAGGAAAAAACAGAGAAAATTATGCAAATCGAGTTTGCTGGCGTTCTCGTGCCGGTTAACGAGCGGGATTTCGTCAGTCGGTCGAATTAAAATTTCAACGTTTCGTGGAGATGCACATAGTTAAACCACTTTCATGGGTACTTGCTAATTTTTCATCGAAGCAGTTCCCACCACGATGAACAACGGTGTGAATTAGGAAAGAAAATGGAAGAGGTATGGAGGAATAAAAAATTAAGGGAAATTTATGCAAAACTAGTTTCCTACCTGGCTGTGCCAGTTACCGCGGAGGATTTCCTTCTTAGACCGTATTAAAATTCCGCTTTTTCTCACGGAAACAAGAAGTTAAACCACTTTTGCGGATGCCTCATAATTTCCACAGTAATATATACACATAATATAATAATGCGAGAGAGTGATGCATCTATAACAAAAAGTCCCGTCAACACAGTACATGTATATTTATTAGCGGATACAGGATGAGAAGAAAAAGAAACGGAGCCGCGACAGAAATAATATCGAGGAGTCTGCGGGAATTGTTTAAAAAAGTAATATCAGTTTTTGAATTATATAACTGTCCGTTTGACGGACGATGCGATATTAAACTATGCAGTAGGTCACCGCTGTATTCTCGCAAAGTCCCTAAAATTGTGTAAAAAAAGAAACGCAAACATCGTATATTTCCTCTTTAAACATTAATGCTGGTTAACAATTAGGTCTAGTTTTGAGATTTTATTCTACTACGTTACACATCCACACAATCATAATATGTAAACTTTGCATATAGTTTTATTGTTATCTTGTATAATAATTCCCCCCTTTTCGATAAACGCGTCTGCCAAATCTCAGCTTTGTTCGACATTTCGATTTATCCCCACGATATTCTATTCCCTTTTGAGAATATCCCGACACGAAGTCCGGCACATTAGGCTCCAGATCGGCAATCTTCTCGACGAACCGCAGAAATAAGCGTCACGATGTTGGGACGACGGGTTACTCCTGAATCAAGTCACGGCGCGGCATAAAGCGAAAAAGTGGACCAGCGAATAAATTCTCCCAAAGTCGCCGCCTTCCTGAACGAAAACTGCATACTTATGTGTGTACATACTTGAGGAACGGGACCGGAAAAGTCCTCTTCTTGCCTGTTTGTCTTCTCTCCTTGCCACCCATTCTATCCCCGAAGCAACCACTCTCGTCGCGTCGAAATAACCAACGTGAATTTCCTCGAGGAATATTTTTGGATGGTAGCCACTACCTCCTGCAACGTGTAGAGCCACCCCGTCGAGAGGCCGAACCTCGTCCAAGTGCCGAATTTGTTTATTTATTCTCGCTTCCTCTTGTCCTGGCAAACCCGATTTACCCCCCCCCCCCCCCCCGATGGCGTGTACAATTAATGCGTGCCAAGAAATGCGTCCCGCTTTATCCCGTTCTTGCGATCTTCCTCGTGCTTGAGATTTTTGCAACAAATCTCGCCTCTCGTTTCGGAATATACCTCGAGTTTGGGATGGACGAGATAATACATGCCTGGTTCGATGACAGAGATCTGGCAATACTTTTGATAGGAAAGTACGATACGTGACATTGCTCGTTTCGAGATTACCTCGCGGTAGTGTGCGCTGATTTAGATAATCATTATTATTGTATTATACGTATCTTCTTGCCAAAGATGGAAAATCATGTCGGACACTTGCTATCGTTCCTTGTGGCCTGGTATTATTTAGGGCCGCGACGTTATTTCTAAGGCGCTTTCATTTTAACCCTTTAATCTACAGCTACGAGCATGGCCCGTGGTACGATGATCGGGTCAAGTGCAAATATCACGTGCATCGCCCGTGATACGACGGTCGCGATTTGTAATTTGCCCCACCACAAACAAGGCTCGTGATGTATTCTTATTATCTCTTCGTTTCGCGATCAGTTTCAAGTTATTCTTGGTCACATTCGCATATTTTCATAAATACTGGAGAAGCATTTCCGCAAGATGTTTTCAAGAAAGATATTTCTATTTTAATTTTTTGTCATTGATATTTGTCTAAATGCTAATTACGTAAATTGTTAATTTATTCAGTAACTAGAAATAAATGTTACTGATTTATGTTATATTTGAAAAATTAAAAATAATTGTTTTGCGGTATATATCTACCATAATTATTACATTAGGTTGTAATTACATTAAATATCCCACAAAATTAAACCAGTGGTGTCTGACACACAGTATTTACATTCCGTAAGTCGTCTGCGTTTAGTACAACTTAGGATTTGCCGGACCATGGAACGACTCGAAGTCTGTCCGACCTTGTTTACATTTTCTCGGCCCAAAATTCTCAAACGTAAATCGTAGGTTAAGGGGTTAATCGCTGATTTTAATACCCGCCGATTCGTCAGGCGTTTGCATATTTATTTGTTTACGCAACACTATTTTTGTTTGGCCCGGACATTATGCGGGTCGTAGCTGCTGCCCTTTCGAAATGCCGACTTTGATTAACGTCCATTTCGCGTGCCGTTCTATTTGAACGTAAACGCGATGGACGCATGTAAATATTGTGCGAACAATTCCAAGGGGGGAATATCAACACGCGACACCAAAAATACTTAGATACATTCTTATCAGCTTACTTATGTGCCTACATACTGTGATCTGATGTTGGTCATGAAGTAACAATAGCGCGATGTACGCCGATAATCGATTACCAAATCTTGACTTACATTTTTGTTTCCATCTTTTCACTTGTTTTCATCCTGAAGCGTCTTCTACGAAACTCGTGTCGTTATTTGAGTTGTTCAGAGGATTAATGGTGCGTTAACTCGGAGACAGTACGGCATTGGCGATTCGTTAATAAGTATTTTTGTCCCCGCGCTGCTTTAGGGAGATTGTCCAAACGCATGGAAACGAGAATCGCGATATCGGCGACGCTCTCGTCTCGGCTCGCACCTCTAATTGTAGGGAAAAGCGTAATTACGCGGGTAACATTAATTAGCAGTGCCGTTAATTATCTTACGGCCGATCCATGCCTCTCCGTTTGCCGCCTGGCCGCCTCCTCCTTTTCCGCTGTCGCGATGCACCGGTGATTATTTTTCCAACGATGCAATCTCTCTTCCAGCGCGATCGTAAAAATCAAGCGCGTCGCAATAACGTTGGCGAATTTCCGCGAGGTCGATTCTGCGCGAAATACTCATTTTTGCTCCAAGGCGGCTCGTGAGACGACTCGAGAAATTATTGAGATTGCAGATTATCCGTATGTACGACGTGGAATTTACTCGCTTCCTTATCCTTTTGCTTTTAATACCGATCCTAGGGATTATTTGATTCGGAACCGATTGTTTATCGGTGCGCTTTGAATCGCTGTTCGCTCGCGTGCTTTTGTAACGAATGAGTTTCCGAGGGAAGTTTCTAATTGCAAATGTGGTTATCGTCTTTATCGTTTTTCCCTTTTTGTGGCCTGTTTCTGGAACAGCTTGTAAAGCTGTATTAAATGGAAAAATACGGAAGTAATGGATGGGAGGACGAGATTAAGTCTTCCTCCCGGAAGTCTCGGTTTCTACCCGCTACGAAAAACCAAGAAATATCTCAAAGAATGCAAAGTAGAACGTTATTGTTGGGTTCTTTGCTCGGAAATTAATGTAGCTGTTAGGAAATTTTATCGGATAGCATTCGAGAAATAGAATTCTCCAAGCGATAGCGTGTTCCAGTGGTGCGATTATAAAATGCACGGAAATACGATTTTTTAACAGCTGAGTCTAAAAGTACATTGCATATTGCAATTTTACAACAAATCCAATAAAGACTTATAAGCTGCTTATATAATAAAATAACCTAGTAAACCAGTTCCAGATGCTTCTCAAACACTTCTGCGTGAATTCAAGATGTAACATTGAATGATACGACATGTCACACTCACGAATATATATAAGAACATAAAATTCCAAAGTGCAGTACTTCAGTAACGCGTGTTTTTCCAATCCTATTAATAAATCTTCAGCTTGTTTCGCAAATTTTTTACGCAACCAAATATTGCGGCAAATCAACATTTCTTGGGCGCTTGCACGCAGCTTCGCTGCTACGATCTCCCGGGACCGTCTTGCAGATAGGCCGCGAACGAGGCGCGCTTTTAACTTCCCCAGAACTTGTATTAATCATCCCCCAGCTCGGGTACTTTCGGCTGTGCCTGAAAATTAAAACCGTAATCGCCGCACGTATAGAACGTCAGGTGTATCTGGGTTAATCGCGTTCCAGCGAAAATTGCGGCAACGACCACGCATAATGGCTTAAATACGGTCCTGCGTAATAGAAATATAATTTCGTTTTAAAGGGGGCCTACGAGCTGAAATAAAAAAAAAAAAAAAAAAGGGTAGGGTGGAGTGGGAGGGGTGGGACGATAAAATGCCTCGCAGCGCCCTTCTCTGAGCCGCCTCTGGCCTGATTATTTAATGGTACCGTTCAATTTGCAGCGCATTTTTGCGACGGCGCTCAAATGTTTTTTTCGTTTCCTCGCTCTCGCCCGTTCGTCACCGGGAAAAAAAAATTGCGCATCTCGCCCGTACGTTGTCCTCGCGCCTTCGAGCGTCGACTCTGCAAAACGAGGAGACCATTGAAACCCCTTTGAATCCATCCTTCGCGGTAGACTACTCGAAATTCCATGATCATACGAATAAAACCACGAGCCACCGCATTACGCAAAATCGCACCTTCAGTCGTGCAACCTGGAGTAAACCTAGACGATGGACAAAATACAGAGACGATGAATCGCGAGTTAAACACTGTTCTGTGCGAAGATACAGGGACGATGAACCGCGACTCAAACACTGTTGTGTGCGTGTGAAGATACAAAGATGACGAACCATGACTCAAACACTGTTGCGTGTATGTAAAGATACAGAAACCGTAAATCGCGACTGAAGCACCATTAAAGAGTGCTTCATCCTCAATGAACAGAGCCTTATCCAATATTCCATCAGTAGGCTCCAATCCTCGATCGCTTTCTCGACCAATAGCGAAGTATCGAACGAGGTGTCTGCGATGCAACTGAGCGTGCTCCTTGCATAATTCATCCCTAATTTCAGGCGGTGGCCGTTAATTTAGATCGCCGCAAAATATACGTATCATATGCAGGGGCGCACTGGCACGCGCTGGGGAATCCGTGCGCGTATATAAATACACGCACGAGGCGCAATTCGGGAAACCGGCATAGCAATCACCGGCGGTTTGATAACCGCTCGCATCGGCCGGCCGCTGTTTACCCGCAGCCGTGCAATTCGCGCTGCTCGCCTAACGGAATTTTCGAAAGAACTCGCCCTCGCCATATCGCCCTGGTCCACTCTCGGAGCCGCGTATCGATTCGTTTGCCTAACTTCTTGCAAATCAGGCGGCGGGCCGCGTAATTGCGAATCCCGGAGGCTGCCTGTCATCCTGGGGCACATTCGGATGCATATGCCGCGCTAACGGCGAATTTGGGAAGGGGCGTTCGGCTTTCGGTTGCATTAGGCACTGCGGGAGGATCCAGGATTTACACGGTGCATCGGCCGCTTTGTTGGCACGATCGCGTAGGACTGCCCTCCTTCCCCCTCCCCCCTCCGCCTGCCAGATTGTTGTTTACTCCGTCGCATAATTGCCCACTCCATTTACGTATCAATCGGCGCATTACTGTTGCACCATAGCCAATTAACGTATGCGCTCGCTTACCGTGGAGGGCCTGGCGCCGGATAATACGTCTATCCTGGCCGGGTCATACGTGCCCGCGCAATATGCATGCTCGGTTTCGAACGCTCCGCGGGTGTCACGTACAGGGCGCCTCACGATCGCAGGTTCGAAGTCGCGTTGCTCCATCGGCCTGAACCTTTCGCTGGGGAAGGACACGCCTCTCGACGGGGACCATTGCCCTGGAACTTTCGAGGGGAATGCGTATGTTGTGGACGGGAGTTTTGGGGGATTGGATTTGAAACGGGGATACGTGATGGTGGGTGGGCTGAGTGAAGGGGGAATGGGATAGGTGGATCGTAATTTCGGTTGAGAAGTATTCGTGGATGATATATGGAGTTGAGATAGTGAGGAGAGGGTATTGTGAGGAGGTGAGAAAGTTGCAAAGAGCCGATAATAATTTATTATATCCGATCTGGTGTTGTCCGTGCATATTCTCGATGTACTCTTATGCTTGTGTTTTTTCTCTTATACTAGGCTAAATACTGAGGGTGATTATTAAAGATTTCGTGGAACGAGGTGGTTGATCGTAAGTTGAAATGATGGATTGGCTATGGTAAAGGATTATGCGTGTACTTCTTCATATGAAAAACTAGTGTCAGATAGCAAGAAGTTTAGGGGATAGACTTTTCTGGTAAGAAAAAATTAATTCAAGAAATTCATGTTCAATGTTTAGCGCACTGTGCGATTAAAACGTACGATTTATGATTACGTGAAAAAGCAGAGAGTGCAAGATTATTTCCACATTGTATATTTATTCCCTCGCATTGCGTCTATCGCTTATATTCCGCGGGATCGCGTGAGGAGCGGTGTTCCTTTTTCAGGTCATGTTACCACCGTAATCATAGTCGATCGCTGTGCGAGGCAAACGTAATCGCAGAGGCGAAGCCGGCTGTTGAAAAAGACGATCGATCGAGCGTCCGTGCGGTAAATTCTCTGTATGTACTTTACTACGAGATATGCCGACACGACACTTGGGTGATGACTCAGCTGCCATACGTCCATTTTTCCAGCTTGAATGATGCTTCGAGAGCATAGGAATCCGCGAATTTCTACGTTCGCATACGGTGATACGGTAGATTTATGCATGAAAAATTCAGGTTGCATATCCGCATTTTACTCCTTCATGTCTTCCAACTTGTACATTCTATTGTAGATCTGGTGATGTAGAACATCGGAGAGTCAGATTCTGAAAAATTCGAATAATCGAGGGAAAGGGGGATTTTTAGATTTCTACCCGCTTTCAATCCAGTTGAACCCTGCATAAAACGTGATATAACAATATATACCTGATATAATCACTTAATAAGATTTCACCAGACACTTCGCGTACATATTTGACTGTGAATATGTCTACTCCCCGAATAAATTCCATTACAATGGCAAAGAACACTTGAGTAATTAAATGAATATTCTATTGCGCGATTACTTCTCCCGCTTTTTGGGGCTCAACCATTTTTTCTCCGTCTAATACCCAGTGCGATACAGTGACAGCGGCAGTAGACAATGAGCAATAAGCGGAATGCTGAGGTGGTTTATGGTAGAGAGAGGGAGAGAGCGAGAGATAGACTAGGTTTTGTACCCGCAGGCGGCACGTTGGACAGCTCCATGATCTATTCATAGTATAGATCATTGTAACTTAACACATTGTCAACGGACCCAAATATGACCCGCCTGTCGCCTGCGCCAGACGAGAATAGCTGGCTCCTGAGCGAAGATGATTTTGTCGAGAATATTACAATTTCCCTGGCGCTTAATAGCGGCCAACGGTAATTACAAAATATATTCCGCACGACGCACGAGGATTTTCCGTAATGCAAGAGCAATATTGACGCTAAAACTGGTATTATCTTAATATCCCCAAATTTTAATCCATTCAATTTTGCGATCAAATCCCTAATTAACCACGAACCTTAATTGCTCATTCAAATACTACATCAGCATGGAAATACCGCATCACCCTTCCCCCCCCCCCCAATCCCACGATAAAACCCACTACAAACGAAGATTACAAATTCAACCTCCGCGGCCAATCCAATCGCATCGAACGCACACGACAGCACATATCTCAGAACACTCCAAACACTTCTCCATTATTTCCATCCACTTGCATTCAAAGTTACGCGCGAAGTAGAAGACTTAAATTTTACGTTAAATCGATACAAACGAAGCAACGAATGGAGGACCAAACCGGATGATCGAGTGCGGAAGTAATTGGGCGCTCAGTAGCTCCACTTTTTCCAGGTGTCGGGGCAGGAGCAAATCGGTCCCGTTGACGCTGGCGGTTATGGAGCATCCTGTACGCATCACGGGGGACGAAGGTTAACGGCGCTGACATGAATTTTAATCGCCGATACCGACGGCGCAGCGCCGGTTCTGCGTGCGGTCGCAGTTACTGGCCGTGCAGGCGCGATGTACAGCGTTGAGATAGTCCTTCGCTGCACCGCGCGGAATGATAATGATAACGGTTATAGGGACGGCCGTTAGCACGAGTAAGATCGCCGTCTTGTTTGGCGGCCGGTATTAAACCGACAAGCCTGCCCGTGGGACGATCGGCGCCCGCGTGATTTTATTTTACGGAAGCTCCTCTAGCTTCTCCCCTTTCCTCGGGGCCAACCCCATTCTTTTACGACGAGCAAGATACCTACCTGCGATCTCCGGGTTCGGGAGATCAAAACGGGTGCTCGGGGTGATTTCTGGGGGATTACCTTTCCTCGAAGTATCACTGGCAAGAAGCATGGGGACCGAGAGTGATCGAGGTGTCGCGTAAAAGTTGAGAGCTCGCTTCCTTCTTTGTGTCTTGAATCGGTTGACTCGTAGCGACGAATTCAGTTCGCGTGTAATACAGTACGG
The DNA here is from genome assembly GCA_038496175.1 of Ampulex compressa. NCBI lineage: Eukaryota > Metazoa > Arthropoda > Insecta > Hymenoptera > Ampulicidae > Ampulex > Ampulex compressa. Next base: position 39,121 of record JBCFXI010001533.1, on the reverse strand, counting down.
AATTGTGTATACGCCTGGATGATGTAGCGAATTGTAGTGTTATTTATGAAAAGATCGAGGGGAATGCTAATCGAGAGTGAAAGGGGGAATATGGTTTATCGAGAATTGATATATTCTGACTTGTGATGTGTGGAGGAAAATTGCATTGCTTGTCGTTAATGTCAGATAGTATTGGATATGGATTATTTGGAAGAGTGTTAATTATTATGTAAGTGAATATGTAGTTAGTTATTATGTAAGTTATTATGTAAGGATATTAATTGTGGTATACATGTATTGGTAAGTTATTATGTAAGGATATTAATTAGGGTATGCGTGTATTGGTATAATACGTGATATTATACCAATAGACGAGGTATGTAAAGAGCGAACGATTTTAGGAAAAGAGTTTGAAAATGCGAATCGAATTGTGATCGTCGATATTGGCCGCGCTGTGGCACTGGTAGAACCGAAAAATGTGCCTCGATGGCGAAGTGGCTGGTCAAAGCACGGCACGCGATCTGTTAATACTCGTTAATTTTCTTCTCGTTGCCTCCGTCCTTTTCCTCTCGATCGAAGTAACTCTGCGCAATTTGCTGCCGCCGCATTTATGAGCTAAGATATAAATCTTCGTGTTTTTGGGCAGCCATCGAAAAACTACGGACCGCGTTATTTTCTTAGTCGGATACGTCGAAATATCGCGTCGTACCTCTAAATCGCTTTTTACGGTATTGCACTACGCGCAAATATGCTTCGTTACGTCGCGGGTCGTATGACACGATTTGGACTGATCAAGAGTCGGCAATTAACTCCTCGTTACCTCTAACATTTCTCCCTCGCACGCGCTTCCGCTGGAAACAGCGTTGTTCTTCTCCCCGTTATAGGAAATTGCGCGGTTTTATGTAATTAGTAAGGTCGGAGTATAACTTATTGCTATGACAATATAAAGCAACCCTTCCAGCCGCTTTCCATTCCACGAGGAAGTACGCGAGTAATCTTCTCCGCCAGAATGAAATACTGGTTTTATTCCACGTAAGATCGCTTAGGTTCTACCAAAAGAATTTCAGGGTTCAAACACGAAACGCACTTTTCCTCTATCGCAAGTCGTTCAATTTGCAAACGCATTCTCCATGCACGATCGCGCATTACGAATAGGATTCCTAATAATAAATTCCTAATTTCTGATAACATCATACTCCGTAACACTCAACGATAATAAATACACACTGTAGCCAAAAACATCGCTCTCCCTCGAAAATCATTCTCCTCGATGCGCGCAGTGTCAACCGCTCGTGAAACTACGATTTTTCGTCCGCTAACATTTGGCAACGCGCTGTTTTTTTTTTTTTTTTTAAATCGTTATCGCGCATCGAGGCAGCGCACCGACGAATAACGCGCTGTCGGGCTAACGACGCGCCGGGAGTAATGCGCCCAATGGCCAAGCGCTGAGGTGTTCCTGCAATTATATTCAATGCAGGAAAGGCAAAGTTCGATTCGCCTCCGCTCCCGGTTCTCCGGGAAATAATTTTCGCACATTGGGGGGATGATATTCGAGTAACGGGTATCGCGTATCGGTTGCGTCGTTACGTTAACCCCCGCAGGGATGCATTGATATATCAACGATAAATGTCGGTAAAGCCAGTCGTGGGGCTGGCTATCCGGTAACACAGGCATTTCGGTACTAATGCGACGGTGATTCATGTACAACATCGCTGCTGGGATATCCGTGTACGGAGAACGTCGGCTCGTGTTAGAAACGACGACTATTAATCGTGACCGATTGCCCAGCGCCGAGCCAAGACCGTTCGCCCGTTCTCTTTAACCGTAAACCTCTTAGCATAATTTCCTGGCGCACGCTCTCGACGCTCTGCCAATCGTTCAGGTTACGCCTGACTGGGTATTGTACGTTTCTGTGATTTTTGTTTTTCCTTTTTTTTTTCTGCTTCTTTTCCTACTGGAGAAGGGTGTGAAGTTGTAATGCGTCTTATCGACGAAGAGCGCGTGGTAATTGTAGTGGACGTAGGTGGGGAAAGATCGATATACATGGATGTACTTCGATAGTTGGCAATGGGTTGACAAAAGTATTGGTCGATGATTAAAGTGTTCGCTGGTAATGGAACGCTTCTGCGTCGGATAATAATCCGCGCGTGCACGCGGCGCACTGATTAATGCTTGGTTGTTCTTACGCGGAACAGATTTTTGTATTGTTTATTCACGGACGCAAAGTATGCGCGTGATTTAAAAGAGTTTTATTTTTAAGAATTAAGAGGAGGAGGTGTGGCGTTAAAGATGATTGTTCCCCGTGCGTATGTGCCGGAATGGTTGGACTGTGCAACGATGGTTTTCCCGCGTTTCCGTGGAAAATTGCCTTGCCAGTTGCGAAAAAGAATACTAAAGCGCGGAATTATAAAGAATACGCGTTACAAATTCTCCGCGGTGGTTTCTTTTTTTTTCTTCCTCTTCATAACCGTCCTAACTAACACCGGATCCAGCTTTCCTATCCATCCTGCTGCATTAACAATGCTTCTGTATATTAAAATATCGTGCGTACTTGGCGCGTGTTAAGCGCCATTAATTAAAGCCACACCAGCGCTCAAACGTAAAACTGTGCATTACCCTTTTCTCTTTATAAGTAATAAATCGTTACTTTCATCTAATAACACGAAAATGATATTTATAACGTTGTATGTATTTAATCCGGTATTACAGCAGGAAACATTTATCCTCGTGTATAATTCATAATACTGCAAATGCAATATTCATAGAGTATTTATATAAAATACACGCATAGATAAATAGCTAATAACGAGTTTATACTAATCCAAACATTTTATAACTCTCCGTCGAGTTATCACGTATATTTTTTTGAAAAAAGACCGTGACGTCTGTGACAAGCGTGTTTTTCGCAGCTCGAAGAAATACGAGCTGAATTTAAAGTGCATTTATCGCAAACATAATACGAGCTTCGAAAATATTCGTTCGATTCGTACGGTTTTATCACTAATTTCCCTTCGCGCGAGACTGCCACGGATTATATTCGACTCATCTCATGATTAATCCATCGACCCTCGTCCCGGCGCGTGATCTACTAATTATGTCAAAATAATGTCAGGTGGTCGACGATCTCGAAATCGTAATAGGTTCCGTTTTTCAGCCTGGCATACCGAGAATCCAAACTTCCCGGGGATATCATATCAGACTAATCGTGACTGATTGGCACGCGAGTCTACGATTCCGGTCGTTTCTCCGCTCTGCGGATTCGTTAAGTATGCGCATATCGACCAGCAGACACGTTGAATAATTATGGCAATTGTATCTTGCGATTTGGCATAGTCGGAATGACATGACGGTAATTAGAGTCAACGACCGGCTTGAACTTCCGTGCGCCTTTAAAATACGGATTGATAGCCATCTCGGGGTTTGAATTAACATTTCGTACGTTTGTCCCGACGGAAAGTCGCATGTCAATTGGTGTATTAATCACTATTTCATGTCTGCATCATCGTGATAGTGAGACTTTTATGGTGACGTGTATGATGATTGCTCCTTTGTTAGTGACTATTGAGTTACGATTTGATTTTTCTTTTTAATTTGTAAAAGTGCAACGCGTTTTATCTTCTTCCTCTAGATATTCGTTATTCATAATTTCTTATTTCATTGTTTCTGAAGTCAATAAGTGTTTTATGATAATTTAATTCGATTTAAAAATCGTGATCGTTTATCTAAAAATCAAGTACGATTTATACTACCAGTTTCGTTCAACTTTATATATATATGCGTGAGCTTAAATTCCATGTTGTTTATATTCAATATAAAGTTTTTCTCGAATGTACATTTAATATATCATATCGACGATGGACTCGCGTGAAGTATGAGTAGTTCGTTAACTATCAGATTAACTGTGTTAATTTTTTACATTTACAGTATTTATATTCTGCATGCAAATCATAAAGAGCGCAGGATGAAAAATACGAAATTCAGAGTTTAATTTAGAACACTTTTATTTCATTTGGTTCAACGCTTTTTGGTTCAACATAAGTTAGCGCAGTTTTTGTGAAGGATCAAATTATTGTATAAATGGCGAGCGAAGAATGAGAATCTTTTATAAAAACAGGATTAAAAATGGCGTATGATTAAAATCAGGAAGTTTTCTTGATTCAATGGAAGCACAAAAAACAGGCCAATTCTTTCCAATTATATCTAAGCAATACGATGCATGGCATTAAATGATTATTTACAAGAGAGAATTGCAGCGATGTCTACTGTATATAAATCAAAGCATTCGAGTGTTCAATATGATTGAAAGTTTTAACGCGTGAGTTTAAGCGCATACTATTCAGTGTGTCAATCCTACTTGATTATTTTCGGCGTACCTTCTATTTGTTTATGCAAATACCGAATGAAAAATCATCGCTGTCCCGCGTATATAACATCAATATATCCGGAGAATCGACGTGCCACGCATACATAACGCAGTAGCAACCAATGCGTTAAGCAAATACAATACGTTCGCACAATCCAAGCAGAAGTGCGGCGCGTAACCATTTCGATCCACGAAAATGGAAACGAGATATTTTGGGGATATCCTGTATAAGAATTTGAGCACAGCAAAGGATAAAACGATCACAGATCAGAGGAATTGAAAATACTACAATTGAACCTATAAAGAACGTGGAGTAAGTTCGGTTTTAATTTTCCAGGAGTTTACTAGTAAATTAGAAAGATATGCAATATGAGAAACGTAGATTGATTGTAAATTAGAAGATTTCACGGATCATATAGGTTTAATCAAGAATATTCTAGCAACGAAGGATGAGAAACACGTGGGTGTGTAGGAGTGGAGCAAAGGAGGGTTTGTAGCGATATCACGGATGAAATCGATGGAAAATAAATTTCGAGGAATTTTTGAACGTCGCAACGTGCAAGTCGAGTGGTAAACAGAGGACTTTTATTTTGAACGACCCCAGAGGTCGAATTCGGTTGCACTTCCAAGAGTGTATAAGGCGACAATAACGGAGCCGGATCATTCTTCGCCTGTCTAGGGATGCACACCTGTTTCAACCTCTTATCTTTGTGGTATTTTTTTTGTCTACTTTTACTTTCACCCTTTTTAAATTACTTTTGCATTGTATATTGCTATACTATTGCTATATATTTTTTTGGTTCACCTACCAGATATTGATCTTATTATTTACATATTGATCTCCCTGCTTACAATTTCATTCCTATACTATTTAATCACCACGAAATTCCGGCCGACGATTTGTATACGTTGGTTTTTTCGATTTAACGACACTTCCCCCGGATGCAACGTTTGTCCTCCTTTTGACCACGCGTAGATTCGAAATACGACATCATTCCCGATTTTCTGAGTATTAAATAAATAAATGTGGTCGTTATTATATTGTGTTTGACCTCATTTTCATCGGCAAAATTTTACCAATGTATTAAGCAAAATTTCAGACAAAACAAGTGTCGTTAAAAAAATTAAATAGAATAGTTTTTAGACTGATTTTTACATCGACACACTAGAAAGGCAAGCTGTGAACCTGAGTCTTCTACGTCTTTATCGTCACAAATGGTATCCATAAAGAGCGACGTTCATGGAACGAATACTGTGTGTTTCTCTACTCTCAACAGAAGGTCCTACGAACGTTCCAGAATAACGTCTCTTCCATTAATAGGACAATTGTCATACTCCTCGATCTGTCGTTCCTCCCTCTACCTCCTTTTTTTTTTTTCAAGTATTTCCGCAGAAATTTGAACCACTCCCGCGTCGCCGCGCGGACTCGCGACACCAATTAATTACGGGCGCTCTGTCACGATGTTTAATTAAAAGTGCAAACGACCGGTTACGCGGAGGCCCGGATCCGAGTTGCCCGCACTTTTGTAACGCGAATTGCATTTCCACGGTGCATTTTTTCCCCAGAACAGTTGCGCCGTCTACTCTTCTCCGCGTAATTAATTAATGGATTTCGAATCCTGGCTGGCCGGACCGGCCGGAAGACAAAAACTTTTGTCTAATTGGGACAATTTGAGGTACGGCTTTTTTCCCCGGACTGACCGCTGCCAGCCACCGAGCTCGATCATTCCGCCGGCCCCGAACCAGCGCTCGCGAGTCCGAAATTACCGAAAAAGCGATTAATTTGTCTGACCTGAAAAAACACGGGACCGTGAAACGGAAATGTATGTATGTATATATGTATATCTATGTATGCACACGTATACATATATACATACATATGTGTACATATATATATATATATATATATATATATATATATATATATATACGTGTAGATACATACATATACGGATACAGAGATGTATACGCGCACACATAAAGGCAGACGGATATTCCTGGGGTAAGGGAGAAAAAGTATTAACGACCCCTTTTTGTCCGGTGCTTTTTTGCGCGTACGGCTTATCGCCGATCTCGAATCGTGGGCGTTTGCATTTTAACTGCCTCGTTGTCGATCGTGCTAACGTCCGCGAACCGATACCCCGTCTTTTTTCCTGCTCCCACCCACGGACGATTCCGCGATACGTTGTATCCGCGGATATTCAATCTCCTCGTTCAAGGCTTTGCCCACGTCCTTCGCAAATGTTCGCGGCAAAAAGGGGGCACGCGAAGCGCATCAACGATCTTTTTCCGCCCCCACTGGCACGATATATACTCGGCCAATAATGTCAGTCTTGCGGCCAATAACATGTATAATCTTTCGCTTATTGGGAAGTAATATGCTCAAGGAGAGTTTGACAAAACACGCGATCGAGTAAGGGCCTTCGAGATTTTGTAGCTCGACAGTGATCGCGCGGTGTTTTGCGAGCTGGCATCTGAATGTATCGTAAGCTGCACCGCGTTATCTTATCGGTCAGCTCTTTGGATGATCATTGCAAATGACAGCTGATCATGAAATGATCATAATCGATCTTTGTCGAGAAATACAAATGATACTGTTTTATTTCTAATGTATCTTTTATGTGTACGTATGTATGTTTTATTTCTACGTATATTATATACGTGGTTATCGAAGGGTGTAAAATCGTTTGAAACTTACATACGCATATTCCGATCAGACTCAAATCGATGAGTGCATATATTATATTAGTTATCCATGCGGCTCAATTTAATAATCTAATCCAGAGCAAGTGGGCAATAAGGAGTCGAAGTGTCTCATTTCGATAAGCCTCTCTTGCGTATAATCTATATCCAACCCTAACCTCATCGTTATCACACTTCCATTCGTGCTTCAATACATCGCGTTGCTTTAAATTCCAAATCCCAGCGCGCAATCAAATTTACAATCGCACAAAGCGATGTAGTTGCTTGACAGAACATTATAAAATTCATGCAAACTAAGAGAACATTCACAGCCTCCCGTACGCACACTAAAATCTATCACAAAGGGTCACGATTCGAAGCCATGGTAAACCTTCGACCTTGTTTTTTCCATGGATATTCCGATAAGACGACGCATAGGCTTACTAAGTAGTGGCGTTCCGAAGGGGACGGGCGTCGCAAAGTTTCCTAACCATTCCACCTAAGGGAACAAATGATCCGAAAGACAACTGCCGCTTCTTTTTAGCCACTGCCCCGTATCTATCGCATCATCCTCCGGAGCGGCGCAACGGCACGATCTTGGCTCGGCAAAAAGTCAGCGGTGGCAAAATATCGAAGACGTCGTGGATGAAGAAAAAGAAAGAGAAACAAAGAGAGAGAGAGAGAGAGAGAGAGGGGGAGAATGAAAAAAAAGAGGAGAAAGGGCAGAAGAAATGGAAGGCGGTACTGGGGAGAAAGCGAAAAGACAAATATTTGCCGTAACTCCCTCCGGTTTATAGACGGCGGCGAGTTATCAGCCCGTAACTTCGCCGAGTTTCTCTCCCCTACGCCTGCCCCGACTCCCTGTCCGCCACCAAAGCCCCTTTTTTCCCGCACCCCCCCCCTCCCCGCGCGCGCGCTCGACGCCACAGCGCAGGGTGGAAATATCCGCCGAAAGATTTCCATCCGCGGGCGCTAGTCATGTTAATGCAATTTCTCGATGGCCCGCGGAAACGGTCCATATCCTCTCACTTCCACGGTGCCAACTCGGCAGTCTCGCGCGTTCAAACGTCTCCTCTCCTCGCCCCCTCCCCCGCCTACCTCCTGACTCTAATATTTTATCCCCATCTGGCCCTCTTGGAACATCTCCGATTCTCTTCTTACCCCTTGGAGGCGCCCGGTCGCGCGCCGCTCGCAGACAGAAATATTGGAGAACATCCGCCCTAGACTTCCGATTATTTTCACGAGGTTCTCCGACTAACGCCCGCGGCGAATAACCAAAGAGTAATGGCTTCGAGGATACTGGGGGACAAATATGGTTGCTCTGCTGTCCCGAAGGATCCGCGAAGTGCTCGTTGTCCGTAGGTTTGTGATATTAAGAAGCTTTTTTTTTTTTTAATAGGGTGTGGTTGAGTGTTCATGGATTAGGGTGGGTGATAGGCTGTATTATTGTATAAGGATATTAGGGATTATTAAAGGAAGAATCGTTTTATGGCGATGTTTTTTGGTGGAACTCGTTTATAATGTATGTTATATATGTTACGTAATATTTTCGACATGCTTCTTTTCATCTTCTTTAATCAGTATTCCGTGTATTTATAAGGAGAATGCGAGGTTTATTGGAGTTTAAGTATAATTATGCCATAGGAGACATCAATTTGTGGGGAATATTATGAAATTGCAGAAAGCGCATTCGAACATAAGCACAGCGTAGCCATACGGCTATGTTTCTAGTTCCTCCGCCAATGTTTTCCTCTTGTCCTATTTTTCTTCTTAAATCCCCCTTCTCCCCCGGTTAAACACCCCCTTCCTTCCCCTCCAGCCTCAGTGACCAAAGCTCGATATCTGACCAAATACAATCCGCAAACCAGACGGCGCTCTTCCAATTATTTCCCTCATACCTGACAATCCGGCGACAAAGCCACTCGATGTCAATTAAGGCTTTAACGATTCCTTTCTCCCCCCGAGAAGCTCGCAGTACGTACCGAGGTGGGAGGGCTGGTTGGGGGGGAAAAAAAAAGAAAAAAGGTAAATAAAATCGAAAAAGGAAAAGCCGGCAAAATAACCGGCCTCGCCTGTTTCGATCTGTGCCCTTTGCCCCGGGAACCGAATTACTGGACGTTAATTGGAGGAAACCCGCCGCTCGAAAATGACCGATGTGTATTTAGTCGCTGGTAGCCATCGTCCCTCTCCCCTCTCCCCCTCCCCTCCGCCCCTCCTCGATCCGCCCCCTCCATCGCCTCGGCAATTCGAGGGCTCAAGGGGCGCCGATAAATTCGAGGGGATCTTGAATCGCAGAAATTCATTAGGGCGCCGTAGCGAAATTTTCCGATTTGCCGTCAAATCAAATCCGCAATTTGATTGGCGCTATATGAGTCTGTGTCTGCGCGATATAAACGGTATTACATAATAAACACGTTTCGGTTTAACGAGGCTCCTCTTTAAGGGCGGGCAAACTTTGGCCGGCTTTAAATAGGATATTCATGATTGAACTTGTCAAGTTGGGGCTCGGTCGAAAAATAAATGTAAAGCGCCCGGTAAGTTTGGCCGGCCCAATGGACGTTCCATGGACTTCGGCTTCGCTCGTCCCCGCGGAAGATTATCCCGATACGTTCGACATTCTTGCTTCCGGCCTCCAACGGGAATTTCCCCCCGGCAGCTTCATGTATTAACCGAATTATCGAGACTCGCCGAGTTTCGCCAATTTTCTGCGCGAACTGGGAATAGCTCGATTCATATTTCATTCGGGGAGGTTAAGACCGCTCTCATGTAAGTTAACCCCGTCCAAGTGGATATTTCGCGTCGTTTATGGGCCGCGTATGTGGCGTGTTTATGCGCCCGGTTTTATTTCGTTTGAGAATACGAGGGGAAAAATGGGGAGGGATTTCGAATGGATATTTAGATATTACATGTGCGCCTGGCGTGACTATAAATACGCGTTAAAATATGCCCGGTAACGGAGATATTTCGGTTTTAATTATCGCACGCGTACGAGCACTCCAGCAGGATGCTCCGCGCTGCATTATTTCCCTACGTACTTATTAATCCTTAAATTCCAAGCGACTCGTAAATTCGATATTAATTCTGTCCTTCCTATGATTCCAAATTGATCCGTATTTAGTTTCAAACTAACGAACGACAAAACTGTTGCAATTCGACGAACCTACGGAATTATAACGTACAGAATATTAGCGTACTTGTTAAATTTGATATTAACCATATATCGATAACCGCTTAAATACAAGTAATAACCAAAAATACCCAATAAGCATGGATCAATCTATCCTATCATCACCCTAAAAATGCCCATAAAACTGTAAAAATAATCTACAACCTACACTTAACCCATTAACCGTATACTTAAATCCTAAATGAAATCTGTAGCTTAAACAATTACTATGAAGTGCGTATAACGGACAATTTACCATTGGTGTCGAATAACTCGATAAAGCTACTGAAGTATCCACAATTCGAGGATTACCGTGCGCGCTGCGGGGTGATTATGAAACCATTTCAGCCTTCATCGTGATCCGCTTTGCGTGGCGCGCTTTACTGACCTTTAAGAGTAATCGATGGTCTTACAGAAAATAAACTTTCTCTGGAATAAGCTTCGTGAAACGGGCTTTTGGCAGTAGGTCCCAGGTCGTGGGGCTCGTGCCCAATACCTTCGACGAGGTATTAATTCCCCAATTATCGGGGGAATATTGAGGAACGTAATAAACTCCCTATCGAGATTATCGATGCAGATTAGGCGTAAGTAAGCGTGGGCCGATATTACCGAACGTCCGTGCGGAAATCAATTCTGGGCGAAGATTCGGGAGCCTCGGCATACGTACGATACTCGGCTATCCTACGATCTTACGGTCCGCAACAAACTTGCAGCCGCATTTGCCCGCCTGGGATCCGCCTCAACCTACTTAACGCTCCGCAGTTCAGCGGGGAATAATCCGAGCTACGGAGAATTCCAAGAGCGATGGCGTTCGATTCTAATCTCGTGGAAGGCTTGTAAGTTTGCGGAGCGGAGGTAAAAGTCGTCTACTGAGATTTGGCCTGGGCTAGAATGGGTATAGATCACATCGTATCGATGCTAGTTGCTGGGTGATGAAGTATCCGAGGAATAACGCGATGTTCGATGATGTACGGAGTGTCTTTGTTGCTTCGAGATTTAACTATGAGCATTTGTATTCGATGGCGAGTCTTTGTGCAGATTTGAGGGATTTGTGCGGATTTGAGGGACGATAAATTTCAGAGTTGTGTCATTCGAGGTTCGTATTCGAGCTATACGTAACGAACGCGTGAAAGTGTACACTAGAGATAAGCTATAAAGAAATTTGACTGGAATGTATATATATGTACTGGCTGTTTAATGTATAAGATTCTTGAAATATTAATGCGAATGATCGTTATTGATAGTACATTAACTCGTACTTGATCTCTCATACGACTGTTTATAGTACGGACAAGACATCGCAAAAATCTCAACACTATCCATATAAGAAATTAGTCTTTCATTTGTACCGTTCGTAAAATATCACGATCACTGTTTCATCATCATAATTATCGATACACCGATCCAGATTTAATTCCTTCTCTCACCGCACATTAAACCCGCGGCATCTTTTCCTTTATACCCATCACGAGTCATTCGCGATACACGCGTGCTGTTGCAAGCTGTAAGCCACATGGCTCCACAGCATCCTCGAGTCATAAAGTATCTAGTGACGGCGAACGACAAATTTCCAGGCACACGGTTATGCTTCACGGAATCCAGGCGCCACGCCCTCGGCAGGGAAGTCACCGACATTCTCGACGCGACAGATCGAGGGATTTGGAGAACGATAAACTTCAGGTTTGCCCGATTCGAGGCAAGTAGTCAGGCCACGTGCCGAGTACGGCGAACACGTGCCCTGGCGATGCAGGCGAAGTTTTAATTTCGCCACCAGGTCCAGATGGACAGAATGGCCGCCTTTTCCTTTACGGTCTGCGCCCCGCGTGCTCTTGATTAACGTCAATTCTGCGGTGGTTGCAGTTACGTTTTCATTTTCCTCCTCCGCGCCGCTTAAGCCCGCTGGAAGGTCGAAATACGAGCGACCTAATTCACCGTGGAAACATTTATAAACCTTATACCCACGGTCTGCCATACGGATGGAGGATATCGGTCGATTTCTCGTATCGAAGATCGTCTTCCTTCCAACGATGAGGTTCGCCTTAAACGGCTGCCGCCTCCAGCTGCCCAGTGATCGGAGCTATTAGAACCTTTCGTGGAACTGACGGGACACTCGTAAATGTCCGAGCCCTCGACAATGTGCGGTTCTTTCCGTTAACCCTCCATGACCGACGTTTTTATTAGGTTTCGGCGGGCATAACCGCACCTTCCCCCGCGATCTTATGTATTTAAAGGGGAAGGAGGTAATCGGGCGCGAACGGTGTATCGATCGACGACTGGTAAATGCTATTTTAATTTGCGATGCTCCGCGAATATGAATACGGCTACGGCTATTATGAAGTCATCGGGGTTTGTAGAGGGTTAATATGCGCGTTATTGGCGCGTGAACAGTGTTATAGAGGGTGAATTGATTTACCGTGGAGGCGTACTTGAGCATTGCCTAATTGTTATTCCTGCACGAGGAAATTTGTATTATCAAAAAGGTCGTGACTATGTTGGAGCTGGACAGGTGGTTCTTTGAGGTCGCGTTACATTTTTTTGGTACTTCTTATTTATGGGAAGGAGCATAGAGCGCAGTTTGTTTTATGATGGAAGATAAGAATAGAACGTATATCTTGCGATCGATAACAATAGAGTTGTGCGCGTAAAGGGGCGGGGCATTTCTCTTGCTAGACTCGCGAATGGAAGATTGGATTTCGAGGAGTAATCGGATATACGCTGAGTTAAATGTATCGACGTGTAAGATGCACTTACCTCGTTGATTCCTCACAGGAGTTGGGTTTCATCCTCGTGGAAAGGTCCTTTTGTGCGTAAAAATAAATAAGCGACACCGTGCGTAGTTCGTATGGTAATTTATTACAATTTGTACAGATTACAAATCGATAACTATGTCGCGTTCTTCGTTAGACATCTTAAAAGGAGCGGATATTGAGCAGAACGCCGCTCGTCACTGCGCTAACGTTATTATATCAATTATAGTAATTACCCCTGTATAATCTATGTTTGACACTCGGTGAACACTCCGGTTGCTTATTAGGCGTACCAGAAAATTCTCCAGCCTCTCTTTCCGCTAGACTCTCAGAGCCGCCAAACTCTGACTCGTCCCTCGATTTAATAGACTCTACGTCAATTGACTCTGCGGATTACGCGTAATCCCATTTGCCTTCCTAACCCTTGGCTTCGATAATCAATCGTATAAGTCACAAATAGCAAGATCGCCCTGAAAACAATTGGTTACTAATTACACTAATTTATATTACATATACGAGAAGGAGCAATGCCATCGATTTCTCTTTTCGACACGGTACACAAATTACTCGACGCGAGGCGCCGTACGGTGTCGGAAACAGAAACGTGTCCAGGCCTGATAATACCCAGGGCCGAGTGGGGGCATACGCTCTTGACAAAGGATCGTGAACTTTTACAGACGATAAAGCGCGCTCTCTTTGTTAAAGATCATCCGCTTTTACGAGCCGCCTACGCGCGCAGCTCGTAGCACGGGAGTTAATAAGCTACAAGTCGGCCAAGCGTTAGGAACACGATAATTTTCCGGTATACCTAATAAAAAGTCTCGTGTGGCAGTGCGATCGGGGTTCGAGGAAATCCGCCAACCGGCTCTCCTCATCTTCCTTGGATCTCCGTACCCTGTTCCACCGTGACTGCGCTATCGCTCTCTCTCTCTCTCTTTCTCTCTCTCTCTCACTCTCCCTTCGATACCCCTTATTCGGCACTGAGCTCCTCGTGTTTACCTCGTCGCAAACCCCACCGACCGTCCGGACATTGACGCGTCGGCTGCTCGAGCCTCTCCCCCTTTTTTTACCTTTATCAACAATTTACATCAAAAGATAACATGTTCAAAAGTAACTGTATATAAGTGCGCGCCTTCTATCGTGACCCGCGGTATTCCACGACGACCCTCCCCTCCCCCTGTTCCCCCGACTCAGGCCCACTCGAATAAAAATCATCGTTATTCGACTATCTACTCCATACATAGTAACATACATAACTGGAAGCCCTAGACTACTAGGTTTTACATGGACGATGTAATCGGGTCAGACAGTAGCAGTGATATCTTCGTAGGTAGGGCCTACGAGCTACCTGCTGCCAGACTTCGGCGGCGTCTTCGTCATCGGCATTGCCGTGGGTGTCATCATCAGGAATATCATGGTGGCCATCACGATGGTCGCGCCAGGCCAGGCTCGACTCAATCCGCTGCATCCGTTGCTCTCTGCTGCGACACACAAACGTGATTTGGGATCAGATGTATATCTTGCGGTAGCACGGCATCGGCTAATCGATGTACTCGAGCATTAACCGTTTGGTTAATGATGGTGTACACGAAATTGCGGCCGCGCGAGGATTCATTCGGCATATCGAAGATTCCTGGGTTATCCTTGGGCTTAAACGGATATCGCATTGCCACGGTGTATTAATAATCGTGGATCGAAGAAGGTACCGATCGATGTATCCTTTTAACAAGGAACATTATTATCTACTCAAAAAATGCGGAGAAATAGCTTTCTGCTCTCTTATCCTTTTACCAAGAAACATTGTAATCCACTAATAAATTCAGAGAAACAGCTCTCTGTTTTCTTATCCTCTTACCAAGAAACATTATCCTCTATTAAAAATTGCTTTCTGTTTTTTCTAATAAAACCGATCCAAAGCTTCCATTAGATATCACTATCGGTTGAATCGAGGGGAGTACGAAAAAATCGAGAAGAAAATTAGACGCGATATCTCAACAATAGTGCCATCAGCTCTATCAACCATTCCCCCTCAGGATAAACTCCTCCGAATCCTTCGAGCACCAAAGGTGCCGATGGCAGCTCAAACCCGGGCGGTTCTTCGCGGACGCCAAAGCGCTAAGTGAACATATGAATTTCATCTGCAAAGTGCTGGGAACTAACCCATGCCTCTATCCCGTCCCAAGAACATTTCTGAATTCCCATCCGGCAGTCTTACCGGGCAAAGTGCTTCTAATCGATCCCCGTACCGGCAGAAAATACACTCCCGATTCTCCGCAAATGGCATTTCCCCCTGAAGCGTTGGTGCGCGCAGGTTGCATTCGGAATCGAGGGCCGGCGGCAAAAGCGATTTAATTCCAAGGGCCGATCTTTAAAATTGATACCGCTAATATCGGCCGGACCGTTCGTTCTGGATTTTCGTTCGGTGCGTTTGCGATATTAATTAAGCCCCGTCTCGGCCGAGTCACGCGCCCCGATAAATATCCCAGGGGCCGCTGTGCCGCCAAACGGAACGTATTTCGAGCGTTTACCGGCCGCAGAAACGCTCCGCTCGACGGGCGGATCTTAAAATCGATATTCGAAATCGTTCCGCTCGGCCGATGCTCCTTCGCGGAGCGAAAGTTGGACCGACGTGCTTGTTGCGATGGCAGCTAGTGGAAGTTCGATAAAGTCGTTCCAAGAGGGAGGCTGCGAAGAAGCGCACTGACTCTCTGCAAACCGTCCGTGACTTTGAAGTGACGTATCGATGTATCGGAATTTTGATGATCGATTCGGGTTTTTATTAATGACAATGATGATGATTTATTTTTACTACGGTGTATGGGTGTTTAAGTATGTATAATATCTCCTCGATGAACAGTGACATGCTTGCTTACGATTATTGATTTTAGTCTGGACATGGTTGATATCCTGGAGGAACAAGTACGAGGGGGAAATTCAGTCTGTAAAGGATTAACCTCTTAGCTTTGGCCCTGGCTTTTGTCCTCGTACATTTTTATACAAATTTGAAAAGAACATAAGGTGATATCAATACACGAATTTTAATCATTAATAATAATAAAGAGTGCCTGGTCGCAGGGTTGTTGTACAGTCGTACCATTCAAACCGATGTCATACTCCAAAGCCGTGGTACAGCGGGGATAGGAGACTAGAGTTATTATAGTGCCTCAGCATAGCAGCGTACGAAACAGCGATGGATAGCGCGCAAGGTAAGAGGTTGAAGCCGAAGTCGCGGTGCCGCGATTCAATTTTCAAGTGAGGAGTGGCAGAGGAGGGGGGGAGAGAAAGAGAGGCGGATGGAAAAAGTAAATTACCGGACGCGCCGGACCGGGTCCCCGTCGAATAACGTTCCTGGAAAGATGCAAAGAATCCCCCGCCCCTCTCCCCCCTCTGGCGAGTGAGAAAAGTGGCCGATTGTAATTTCTCCGGGATGAGAAAATAATTCGACCGTTTGCGCTCGCCGGGCATTAAAGGTCCCGCTTCTCCTCCGCCAATTGGCGCTCTCAAAACTGCTCGGCATAAATCCGCGAAGGGGACGGGATGAAAGGAAGGTCGAGAAATGTTGGGATTTCTGGGAGCACAATCCGCGATCGTGAATGCCTTGTTAAAGCACCCAGACGATGGATATTGTTAGGTTTAAATCAAGAGAGCTGACTGCCGAGGTTCCTTATGCGCTGACGCGTGGAAAACTAAACTTGCGTGGGAGTACGTACGTAGATCGCCGCCACTGTGCGTGTGTGTGTTGCCTGTTTGTGTTCGAAGTTGTATTACTAGGAGCGATCGTGCTGGTATTGTGTGTATTCAAGATTACCGGCAGTTGGGTCACTTGCACTGCGTTTTGCCGCATTTGGGATATCGCTGTCGGAGGTATTTGCATTGGGACAGTTATGTTTGCAATTTGAAGCTTGGACTTTAAGCTACCGATTCGTGGCGCGATGATGCTCGATAATGGATTCGATGCTTGTCGTTGCGCCCAAATGTAGCGACTTGTACTGGTAGTTACTTTGGCAGCGGGACTTGTAGGAACTTGTTTAACGGTACCATGCGTAGTACCACTTGCAGGAGGGCTCGAAGATTTTAAAAGTAATGCACTCGCATCGATCTATTAATAGGCCTAGCTTTTGATTTCTGATATTTTCTTGTCGCATGCGTCTATGCCATTCTGCTATAACGATCGATCGGTCTGTGGATATAAATCAAAATGTCGAATGCGGACGATTTTTAACGGTAAAACAGGTGCTCTATCTAAATTATTCTCGGGTATCAGTATCCATCATTGTCCTTTCCGGTGGTTAGTTTTTAAACGTACTAATAAATTGTATTGAATTCATTAATTTCGTATATCCAAATGCACTGATAAATTATAACACGTAGATTTAACAATTCGGTTTTATAATAAGAGAATAATGGGTTTTTTCTTTGTAAGGGAATAGATGGTTAAAATGTGTATATATAATTGCGAAGCAAACACGTGCTTTCGCGCATCGAACGAAACTGCTCGCTTCACTGCCTCGCTTGCTGCGTTCCATTGATTATTCTATCGCCTCAGCCACTCGTTCTACCATGTATTAGCAACTAGATCTCGGCGTTTACTAATTACAGGTTCGCTGAAATTATTATACGGGTTAATGCTCCGATAGCGGCCGGCTGAACTTCTTTATTCGCCTTCACGAACATCGAGCGCAAGTAAACGCGGCGTACAGTTAAGTACACCGAGAAATATTTTGCAAAAGGCCGCGAAGATTGATGATGCAGCATTTTTCGCAGGCCATGAATCACCATTGCAACCGTTAAAAGCTTTCCCATCAAAAAACTGCCGCAACAAAATCCGCCATTCAAAAATAATCGTCTTCCAGGGATGCCGATGTACAATGTAAATATTCTCACGCACCTATGCGCCTGACGTCGTATCCCGTGTAAAAATGATCGCGGCTTATCGATTATTTATTCACGCTTAAGTGAACACGTGCTCGACCGATGAAAATAAAAATTGCATGACACTTAATAAACCCTACGAAGTACTCTACGAATTACAAAGTACATAATCCCATTTCACACTCACCAGCTTCTATAATCTCTATCCTCGCTTCTTCCATCCTTCCTATTCCTTTCAAGTCTTGCCCTTTCGTACTTTCCTTCTTGACTTTCTGACTATACGTTCAATACTTGACCATCGCCTATTTCACCAGAAACTCTCATCTCCACGTCGACAATCGCCACTCATCGCTCCTACATACAAACTCTACATTCTTCAATCTCCCTCATTTCACACTCATAATCTCCTTCTCCTCGATCTCCACTTTATTTCGATTCATAAACCCTTCTTGGCTCCAGGTATATTCTCAATTTAGAGCCAGAGCATACACAGCGACAGAATCAAAGTCCCTGGAAGAAACACGATGCCGCTTATATCTCCATGGAGATGATAAGTCGAACGCGAGCTCTCCAGTTGATGAAGCCTCGCGCATCTCCGGCACGTCCGGGCAAATTCGCCGGCAACCTTTATCATCCGTACGTACCGCGGGGTTAATAAACTTTTATTCGGGGCCTCCTAACGGTGCGGGAAGGAAAAAAAAGGGCGGGACGAGGACGAAGCCGCGCTTTTGTTGGCCGGGAAGTTCGGGCTGGGGAGGGGGGGAGGGCGGGGGATGAATTATACGGTCGTTTACGCGAATAAAAATAAAAGTGGCCCGCGCCGATAGCCGACGAGGAGGCGGCCCGATTTATCGCTCATATCATTCCTCCGCGCTGGTACGCGGCTATCGAGGCGGAAGTTTCGATTTCGTTTTTACGAGGCGCGATAATCGACTTAATTTACCCGCGGCTACGCCTGGCGAAAAAGAAAAAAGGGAAGATCCCTGCGAATTCTGCGCCGAGGATCGCGTTTCGCGGAGTCGATCCTCGGGATGGTTTGCTGGGACAGAGGGAGAGGGAGGTGTTTTATGCACGCGTCGAGGGAAATCTCGATCCGTGAACTGGCGTATAATGGAAGAAATGGGCTCCGTTTGTCCGTTAAGGTTTTCAGAAACATTGGAGGGATCTTTGATAGTGTTGTTACTTAAAGCGCGTGGTGGAGTATTTAATAAACTCTGGATTGGTAAGGACTCTTGCGCTTTGAAAATGAAGCTCGATCTTCTATCCTTTGACTATAATGTATAACAGTCCTTTTTATAAATACTCATAATCCAAAGTGTGTACGAGTATATTAAGCGTGTGATTAGATATTCAGAGATGTCGATACAATAGTCGTACAATGAAGATCACACGAAATGCTCGAAAGAAGGCTTACAGCATCCCCAACTCTACTCTAGAAAATATAATACATTCACAAAATATATTAAAAATCAAATACATTAAAGAATCTTCAGCATCATTTTTACGAAGTACCACCTGCCGAATGAAACTCACCTGTGGAAGGCAAGAGAAAACCCCAAACCCCATTTCTTCGCTGCTATTCATTTCGCCACACACAAAGTGCACCGCCAGGCGCAAGAAAGATATCAAATCCCTCTTCCCCTACAATTTCCGCGCATAGTTTCGAACAAAGCGCGAAATTCAGCTCGACGTAGGCGGCGCCTCCATTCGGGGAAGCCGATCTTGCGTTTATTTTAATTAATTTCGGCTATACCCACGGGTGACGCGGCCAGAAGCGAATGGCCCGGATCGGTGATAATTCTCTTCCGCGCGTGGCCTCGTTATTGCCCAGGAGTAACAGTCATTTATCGTACGGGGACATTCGTCTTCGTTCGCCGGGGGCAGGCGCCGGTAATAAATCCAGGGAGAATCTTTATCGAGCCAGTTCTCGTAGCTCATGCCACCACGGTTCGCCTGGATTAATAAACCACGCCTGCGGGATGGCGGATAATTTCTATTCCGCGAAACAGTATTTCGAGCCGCCGGTTGGGAATATTTATGAACGATCGACGAAGGGTGCTATCGATAATCTGTCCCGCCACGAAGTCGAGGGTTTCGCGGGAATAATCACGGCTGCGACGCTTTCGAGGATCTTGGCAAGTTTTGAGCAGACCAGTATCTCCTCAAGAAAAGTTTGATGATTCGCTTTTATGCTATACTGCATCCTCAGAGCTGTATCTTGGATCGCAAAATAATATCGAGGTAATAATGAAGGAGGGATTCTTGGCATTAGCCTTGACCTGCCTTTTTTCCTTTAATTCGCTGGATGATGGTAAATGAAAATAAAACGCTGTCTCATTTCCCGAGCCTGGGGCCACAGCTGGATGGCGAAAGGTTAATATCCGCGAGCAAAGATCAAGATGCGTCGGTTGAATTTCCAATTTCTCAGGAGGTACTTCCAGTGTCTCTGTCCCTTATTGCGTTTTAAATTATCATGCTCCTCGGCCAGCGCGTGGCTTTGTTCTTTCCACGATGTCGGCACGATGATTGCTGTTCCAGCGAGTTATAACCCGGTTTCTCGCTTAGCATGAGTCCCGTAATTCGTTTAACCCCGCCCCGTCGAAGTCATATTTTCCAATCGTAACTTTGCACGAGACACACGTGAACTTACTTTAGGATTACAAGGGACTTGTGGAACTATCTCGTATCATTGTGTAAGTCTTCTCTCTGCATCGCCATACCCTTGCGTTAATCTTATATGCAGGAGGATGCTTCTCAGATATTACAAGAACACCGTGTCCCACCATTGATAAACGTTTCTCCGTCAACCAAGTATTACATCGATACTTGCTATAATAAGTAAAATAATTGATATAAGAAAAACTTTGTTTTAAGATGACGTCAAAATATGGTACTTTATTATTTTATTTCTGGGCCTAAGATTTCCTAAGAAAATAAAAGTGTATATGAGAAAATTCGAGAAAACCTCATTAAAAATTATATGAGAAATTCCTTAGAAAATCAAGTGTATTTATACAAAAAAAAAAATAATTATACAGATGACAAGACGATATCGACTGAGGCGATATTAGTAGACTCGAGGAAGATAGGACAAATTTGCGTTTGAAAAATAAATACGAGCTCGTGGTCTTGCAGTCCCTTATCTCATTATTTGTTCAATAGAAAATATACATTTACGGTTCTTGACGGTTTCGCGACTCGAGCTGACGGTTGCTTGGCGCCAGGCCAAAGGCGCGGTCATTGCGGATACGAGTTATTACGCCGAACAACAGGCTCATTCCTGGAATCTCGTTAGGCGTCCAGTTTTTTTCGATCTTCTGCCGGCGACGTCACCGACTCCTGAACGGCTTACCGACCCCATTACCTCGCACTTTGTACTTCCAATATTGGCTGGCTCGCTTACGGCCGAGTATCAAAGGGGCGAGCTTTAAAACCTTAATGGAGTTTAAGAACCGATTCTTTTCTCCCGGGATTTTTAAAGCGTAAAACGTATTTAGCGGCTGCATTAAGCGTTCCTGAATTATATTTCCCCTTTACTCCCTGCTGTTTACTTCCTGAAGGAATATCTGACCGAGTCACAATCGTCAGTTGGCATCGTGGTTTCGCTTTTCAACGGATGGTTTCACACGTTTCTTCCTTGGCGCTTTTCTAGACGCTTGTGAAATTATCCTCAGGCACTTCCTTTCTAGGATCAAATTTTAATAACATCATGCTTTATATTTGAAGTGAGTCATGAGTTTTGATATTATGAGTCTCGCGTATCTTTATCCTTATTCGACTTTTTCGCGCTTACCGAATCAGCATAAAATAACTAAAACACGATCTAATTAGTCACGTCATTTCAAGAGAAACCACCATCAACATCCCTCCAGTCTTAAAATATGTGATACATCAAAAAATCAACGAAAATCAGAATCAAACCTAAGCTCAAATCAAAACTCCATCCTAAGCTCATATAAAACACTTCTCTTTATCATAAAAAATCCCTCCCTCGAGCGACAAGTAAATCACCGTGTCTACAACGCGCTGACAAGGAATAACCAAAATCAGATGATGGAGCGGAATAGCTCTGAGCAACATTGTACAGGGCCGCCATAAAGTCCCGAGAAGTCGAGGGGATTCACGAGACGGGCTTGTTCCTCGATCGCCAACCGCCTCGTCCCGAGGAGAATTCCACGATTCTCTCAGCCCTTGGACGTAAAGTTCCCTCGATTTGCTTTAAGCCCGTGCTCGATAGCCCGTCCGGCCGTTCGAAAAAGTCTCGCCGATAGAAAGATTGGGAATCAGATTCGACGGTGCACTCGGCCGCCCGCTCGAAAATGTCTTCGTCTTTACGGCTCCACGGTTTACGACCTTCCGCCGTACGTGCGGCCCAGCTCGTATTTTCTTCACGCCCCCGCCACACGTCATCGATGTGCCAGGCCGAAGGAGGGCCGAGGCGGTTACGTCGATTGATCGCAGTATGCGTTAACGAGGGAGGAAACTTACGGAGAATCGAAAACAGTTTTACGAGCCTCTCTGGCGGAGCAGCTCGAAATTATCGGCCCTCCTTCTTACTTCTCGACCTTTATCGGCCTGGAGGAACTCGAGGAGGACCTTTATGACCGTGAGCGGCTGATCTCGCGAGATGTCTCGAAATATTCGGAACTTTGGATGCTGTGGTATTAATTTCCATGCGCACTCGGTGTGCGATACGAGGCAAATATCCCAAAATTCGATAGGATAGGTTTGGGGATTTGCAGAAAAGTGCGCGCGTGTGTGATAGTAAAGCCGTGGAGGCCATTTACGCGGTATTCCCTCCATATCCGTTCCATGCATAATCCTATGGTGCATATTTTATGAGTCGATGAAAAATGTAGGATTTTTAATTATAAACCCGCGCTTTCTGTGAGAGTTTCGACTTGCGGGGAAATATTAGCCGCGTGGTGGTTATTTATTAAGTTACAATGTCGTTTTTGTATGTTCATTTTGGGTAATAATTTGTGTGGTGTTTATTAAGAGGGGAAGGGTTTATGTGCGATTGAAACGATGTTCGTGGGATCTGAATTTTTTATTGCTAGATTTTAGCACCAACTAATTGGCTTTATTCATTTTTTTCGTAGGAATTCCTACACTTCTTTCGACGACCTTGAATCCTTATCAAGCAGATAAGGATGTACGAACACACGGAATAAGTATATTTGGTTCGATGAAGAAACGCGATTTCCACAGCGCAGAGATACTATTCTTACTCTCTTACCCCAGTAACAACTCAATTCAGATCCATATTAAACCCAAAGGATACGTAATGCCACTAAGAACAAAAAAAAAAACAAACGATCATAATTTCCTACTCGAAACAGTTCGTCCCTTACATGCACCACGATTACTATCCTTAATTCTCTCCAAGCGCGTTATCAGCTGCCAGTTCATCGTCCGTCCCCTCATCCGATCTATTCTGCATATTTAAAAAAAACCTCTTACGCGAAAATACGAGTCCCGTTTTTTCCCGATCCCGGGCTCCGTTATTTCGAGGGGCCAAATCGCGTATAGCGGCAGCGACATCGTATTCCGCGGAATGACCGGTGCTGGGGTTTAAATTAAGTACAATGATAATAATATGGCGTACGTTTGGGCGAAACGTACATAACTGGATCTCCGTGTGCCCCGCAGAAGTCTCGCCGGTGGGCAAATGAACCAGGGAGGAAATGTTCGAACATACGCGACTACGGGTACTCGTTTCCAGGAATAATTATAGGATTCATCCGGGCCACGCCCGGTCCGCGGAGGCATCCGACAAGTTAATGGTCCTCGCAAGTTGGAATCCCAACTTTTAATTATGAGAATAGCCGCATTCTGCATCACGCGAGATTATTTCATTCAGGATGGCGGAATAAGGTATTTTTCCTTCCCCCTGCCCCCCCCCTACCCCCCCGACGCGGGTCAACCAAGGCCGGCCAAATTTACACCGCGAGTTTGTTTCGCGGATGGGAAATGGAATGCGTTGCACCGCAAAACCGACGATTTACCAGCCCATTTCCTTGCGTATTATGGAATTTGAAAATATTATCCGTTACCAGCGTGAGGCTCTCTATTCTCTTAGGTAACTTGTGGATTTTTTTAGTTTTTTTTCTCTTTGAATAGTTTGTTTTCACCTGCTGATATTAGATGAAAATGATAATTTTGCAATTGACGCCTGCTAAAATCGAGGTTTTTGATTATAAACTTTCTCGTGAGTGCTTTTTGCAATGTTTTCAGAGGTGTTTTTAGTTTTCTTATTTATTTGGAATTTGATCTCATGTATACTTTCACCGACACCATTGCCAAATAATCTCGCCCTTAGTTCACTTCCAGCATGAATCATCATACTGTCACATTGGCGACTAAGTAATCGCGGATTTTATCAAAGGATGAATTTCATTCAATCCCTCGAGTATATTCATGTACTCAAACTTCCAAGCCTACATCCCTGTTTGATAGTCGGTACAAACTCATACGTACCAGGTACGTACCTTAGAATACATCGAGAACAATTAGATTATATAAAACAAAACTCAATTTATGGGTTCTTAAAGCTACAATTGCTAGCCAACATAACATCATCTCCCATGGTGCGAACACAGCAACCCAATACAGTTAACAGCCATATGGACGATCGAGGAAAAAGCCTAGAATCGTTGTTTGTCCAGGAAGAAATCGTTAGCAGCGCACATGTTTCGAGGCCGTGCACGGCTTGTCGGTCCGTTTTGCGGCCCCGAAACTGCGCGGCCGCCAGCGCATCCGTACGAATCACATCTCCATCGTTTCTCCTGTCAGAGCACAATGGCCAGCGACGAAAACCGTCGCGATTTCCCCGTGAAATAAACGGCGCGGCGCGAGGCGTCGAATCAAAACAGCGTCTAGCGCGCACAGAGGCCGACTGGCGGATGGCCAATTATTCGTGGCCCGGGATCGAACCGGAAGTGCCGGTTTTCGGCATCCGGCGGATCTTCTGGCGGGAATGCCGAAAGGTGGACAAGGGCACCCTGTCAGAACGTATTCACGGACGGTCGTAATGGATCATAACCCTTTTGTCGGTGGATCGGCCTGGTCGGCTGTTCTTAACCCTTCCACGATGAATAACGTATATGTATTACGTATATTTATATATATATAACGTAACGTAAATATATAAATATGTGTGTGTGTGAAGGTATATATGGTTTTCCTTACGTGTATAGGAAGAACATTTGAAATTTTTGGTCGATTATATTTGAGGTTAATTTTTTGATCGATGGATGATCCGAAAAAAAAAGTTTATTTGTGTAGAGGGGAGGGAATTCGAATATTTAATATATTTCAAATTATATTATTTACCTTCGTGTGTCATAATAAAATATTATATTTGTTACAATATATTATTCATGGAAAGGATAAAGAGTGCTTTGTTCGAGCATGGCGCAAGAGCTACTATTTTAGGGACATATTTAAAAAACCACATATGTGCATCTTTAAGAAAAAGAGAGGACAAAGCAAAATTTGAGTAAATCAATACAACGATCTGAATACTGCATGGAAATTATGTAAGATCTAAAAAATGCAAGGTCATAAAGGGCTAGGATTTCTTTAAAGAAATGACTGACCGATCATTTTCACTGGTACAGTAGTTCTACTGTCGAGGCAATATTCAAGGTAAGCAAATCTTGAGAATTTCAGTGGCGTTTCCAGAAATTCGAAGAATCAGGCGAGAATCGTGCCTATCGAATGTACGAATAAAGGTTAGGCCCAGCTAAAACTTGACTGCGTCTGGTCATTGGGGAACGAATTGGTGGCGCCGTCCTTCTGATAACAATTTCGCTATTGGGCGGCCGTAATTGCTTTTTCGATGCGGAACAAGTTTTTGGAAAACGTCTGTGTCGTCGGTGGGGATTTTCGTAGTGGCTACATGCGGGCTACCGGCCGGCGCGCTTTTTCCTCTCTCCCAGGAACACCCAGGGGCGTTAATTATCGATTGCTTCGTTTAATGGCTTTAGTTACGCGAGGTTGGCAAAGCGTAAGAGCAACGTTGTTTCCCCATTATCGCGTTACTGCCTCGCGATGAGTTGCACGCGCTTGTCGCGTATGAGGGCCCGAGAACTGTAGATTTCATGGAGTGACATCGGCGATTATCGACGTCCCGAAATTCAAGGATTTCGAGGCTTTTTGACTACCGCTTGCTACGAGAATCAGCCAATTTTTTTATTTTTTTTTCAGTTCCTTTGTATAACTCGCAGCTCTTGAATAAACGTGCGGATAGTAATTTTGGTTTTTCGTGCGTTACAATACGTTTGTTCGCGAAGAATTCGCTGTAAAATATAACGTATTATTCATATCTTTTTTTTTGAACGTGGGAAGGGTGGATTTTTATAAAATTATATTATCACGGAGAGCAGAGAAAATATTGGTTTATAAATGTATTTTTATCGTTCATACAATATCGTGCGATTTGAAAGGAATATTATAGAGTGTGTAGCAATGAGCTATTATGTAGAACCGGGTATTTTTCGTTGAAAGAATCAGATTGTTTTCAGGACCAGTACACCTTGACTCATTAATTACACCGTACAATGTTCCGCTTGTCGTTGCTCTTAAGTGTCGTCGAAGCACGTCGATTCGGGAAAGATAAATAGCGCTATCGAGCAGCCTGTCTAAAATGTTCCCTTAAGCTCCGAGCGCTTTGCCAAGTTTACCTTAAGTTAACTTTAATTGCAGCTTACAGCAATAAAAGCTCGAATTATTTTCCGGGCCCGCAATTTTCATACAAAAGCCATTCGGCGCTGTTCCGCTTATTCCAGCATGCTCCGCGTTTATTTAAAAGGTCCATCGTTTCGCGTCCCGCCAGACCTTGAGGATCGGCACAAATCCCAAAGTTTTCGCGAGATCGACCCTAATTACCACAATAATGGCAGGCCGCCCTCGGTTTAGAGGATTGCATTTCCAATCCGACAAAGGAAGCGAATTCCCGCCGCACGATCGTCGCTTTTAGCTCGGAGCTCCGGCGCGGAACCGATTCCTGCCTGCGATTTTTGTACGAAATCCATTCGGTGCGTTTCGATTATCCCAGCTCCTCCCCCACCCCCTCTCCGCCCTTCCTTCGCACGCCAGTTTTTTGCGCCGTCGAATACGCGCGTCGTTTTCGAAAATACATTTCTGGCCCGTGGAAATCTATCCCGCTGGGCAATCAAATCGACAGCATTGCCAATTTACTTTCATACCCCCGGAATCGTTTCGCTTTGATCGACGAGCGGTCCGACCGCTAAGCCTGCCAAACTCCATCGGCCCGCCGGAACGGCCGACTAAACGTCCTCGGAGACGTTCCTCGCGCTGATCATGGAGGCGTCCTTCCAGGAATTTTCCCGAAGCTCGACGTCTGGCCAGAGCGCATTGGCACCGTCGCCGATCGATGGGAACGAGCTCGTCCCGAATTTGCACCTGAATCGATATTAGAATAAGGCAGAGAATCGAGTCTCCTCCTTCGATTGACCCGGGCGCAAAATTTGCATCGCCCAGGCGCGTTTATCTCGGCGTGGAAAATCGAAGCGGATCGATGCTCTGGCTACATGTCGAGATAGAGGATACGTGGCTCGGTTGGGGGAATAGAAGGGTGGGTCGCGCAGGGGGAGGAGGAGGAGGGGGGTGGCAGGGAGTTTTTGTCGGGCACGATTTGCCCGGCTTTGTCGAGCGATGAAATATAAACCTGCGGGGAAAACTGCCAATTTGGGAACAAAATCAATTTTGTTTGGGAAATATCGTTATGGAAATTTAATGTGACATTCTGCCATTATCGGTATCCTCTGTGCGTTTTGGCATACTTTATTCCCCTTTGTCGGCGAAGCGCCCTGAAAGCGGCGCTGAGAGGGATTTAAAGATGGATCCTTATTAGTACCGATAATAAAGGAAGGGTGGAATGAGAATTGGGTTTTGTTGGGCGGATTTATCGTGCGCCAAGTTAAACATCCCCGATGAAACGAACTATATAATAATAATATGTTATTTCATACCACTTTACCCTTATCGATAAGTACCTTGATTATATCCATCCTTCGTGTCTTTCGGATTAGTCAGTCGCGCCTTCGAGGATCTTTCCTTTATCGTCAAAACACCGCGCACTCTTCCATTAATAATCCCCCCAGTCCAAATTCACGTTGACTACCTACGGTGTGCCCATTGGATTTACGACGCGACGCACGGTCGAATCCATCACGCGCCGCGACGTTCCATCCTCCCAACTTGCTCATCATAATTTACCCCCTCCCACGGCTCCCCCTCGAAGAAGCGTTATTCCCAAGGAATTTACAAGTCCTTCCGTGCAGCAAGATTTCTGCTCCAGCGACCGAAGACGGCGATAACCATCGAGGTGTCTGCGTATTAGCGCGCACTTTCCCGCAGTGCGAAAAGCGAGAGAGAGGAAGAGAGAGAGAGAGAGTGAGAGGAGGGCGAATTTGCATCCTCCCCGGCTTTGGCTCCAAAGTCTTCTTCGTCATCGTCGCGCCGCCAACCTCCCCTGGGGACGAACGTGATTCAGACGCGAGAGAAAAACAGCCGTAGTCGCGATGTTACTAATCGAGCTGGATAGTCCTCACCCTCTCCCAGTCGTTCCTGTCGCTCTCTTTCCACGCCGCCTCCCGTCTCGCTGCTCTCCTTGGCCTCCTCCTTTTTTCTTCCAGGGCCTCGCCCACTTCCGCACTCGGCTCGCTGCTGCGGAATACCCTCGAAAGTGCGACCGAGGACTCGCCCGGCATCGATAATGCGATGGGCCGGACCGGTCGATGGACGGACCTGGCGATGAAGGGGAAGCCTCCTTCGAGAGGATTGACAAGGCGAATGCGACTCACGGACCTTTCTCCCGATCATAAGCGCGATACGAGCGAGCAATGTAGGATTCGTGTCCTTGGATTCGTGACACCAGGAGTTTGTTGGGCGAGGAAGAGAAAGCTGATGCCGTGTGTGTTCTAATAATGATATATAACGCGCGTGCTGTCGCGTTAGCATGAACTTTTCTATGGCAATTATCAGACATATTATGACAATTTATATAACGATTATCGGAGAAAGATGAACGAGGAAGTCAAAATCGTACGGTTGAGAAGATCAATTAGTAAGTATAGCGAATATACGAAAGATATGGATTTCGAAAAATTCCACGAAACTGATTACGCGAGATATTTTGTTTAGAAGTGCCGTGTTGGATATAGGCACCGTATTGTACGCGGGAGACTCTTTAAAGAAAGAAGAAAAAAACACATAGGCCTTCTTAGAATCATCCTTGTCTCGATGTTGGATTCAACGTTTAGAAAGCGCGATATTTAGAACAGTGTCCTTAGCAACCTTATCCCGCGTCCTGACAGTCGCGAATATCCCTCGACTAGCTCCTGCTCCTGCAAAAGGAGGAAAAACATCGGGTATGCACATATCGTACGCTTCCCTCGGGATGGCGAGAAGAAGCGACGGGAGACTTCTCGCGAAGGCTCATCCGGAACAACTTCGTGCCGTGGTATCACGGACAAGAGACGCCCTACGGATTCACAAGGCGGAGATGAATATTAACAGGTAGCCCGTGCGAGCTGACGGCCGTCTTCGTCGAGTTGATTGGACGCAGCTACGAGAGACTGAATTTCTAATCTCGTCGCCTTCGGTATTGTCGCGCCCCGGCATCCTTGATACTGACATCGATCGGCTGCCTGCCATTCCGGCTGGCTGCAATTCTCCTCCTGCCGAGCGTGGATTCCCGCCGGCTGACGTCTCAATCATGACGTTTGACGCCCGTCGAAATTAAAATAATTGCTCCGAGTGCCAATGAAAGGGGTCGGCTGGCTCCGAGGCGAGGTGATTAACGAGAGAGACAGGAGTGCCGTTGCGAATCTTACGGGACTCGCTCGAAGCCGCTTTCGAGCATGGCTCAAGGTCGAAGCTTCAGCTCGCAGATCTGATCGGCTCCGATGAATATCTTTGAGCGCGATTTGTTTGGCCAGGAGGACTTTGAGTGTGTCTCGTTCGGCTGGAAGGGTATTGGATGGGAGGGGCTGATACATTCGGATTGCGGGTGATTTATATAGAGGTTAAATATTAAAGGTTAAGTGGGAATGGATCTGAAGGTTTTGGGAGAAACGTGTGGCTAATTGGAAATTAATGAACGATGTTTCTGATCGTCGATAATTGTGAAACGACATGAAATATATTTGCATCGGGAGAGTTTAGATGGAAGGAATAGTTTATCTTGTTTTATTCTTGAATCGTTGCTTGTCGAGCATCGAGACTGTTTCGTTTAGAATAAAAGGCGATTAAGTCAAACTCGGACTTATTCGCGTACCACAGACTCGTCGATTTGAGACTGCGTTACAACAGCAGGATTGTAAAAGGTAGATTTTGCGGATGGATTGATGTAGCCCACAACTCACTACCCAAAGTAAGTCGCAAATCACTGGGTATAGTATATATCCGCAAGCGTAGCACAGCTCGACGTGAATCACGCGAATGCCTTGCTCGAAACGCGTGACTAACATCGATCAAGCCAACCATCGTGTAAAGGAACTTCGTCGCGACCCCTGCGTCGATCGAGCTTCCCGCGGCAAAGAGGTGAATCGTCCTCATCGACACGCGTTAAAACTGTCCGATATTCCTCTACACTTCATATACAAAACATGAAATCATCACTGAAACGTTCAAATATTCAACACGGAATCTGTCCAATACGGCGAACAACACGAAAACAGCTTCCTTGCTTGCATACCGAAATATATTATCAACAATGATCGAATAAATTCAATATTCTAATAAATATAAACAATACTCATTTGATTCAATTTAAATAAATATAAATATTACAAACATAAACAGATGTTTCAAGTGTTTTACCGCATACCTAAGATCGCCTCATCGTACTTTTATTCAAAATTACCAATCGAGCTTTACTTACAATTTCATTATTTACGAAACACTTAATCCCCTCCACCATCTCTTACCCCAGCTTAGTTACGGACAAAGAGACGTCAAATCCAACCTCGATATCGAGGCTAAAGACAGCGGCGTATCTCCACAGGAGATGGATGCATCGTTCTCCAGAGCCGATTAATATATTCCTCCATCTCCCGAATTATACGCAATGAATCCAGTTGACATCGAACTCCAAGGGGGAGGAATTTCACCCCTTCTCCCTCAATTCGACGAGGGAGAAAGGCTCGCAGTGGGACTGCGGGGAAACGAGGCGAGGATGGGACAATCCGCGCCAGTCCTTTAACGGTACGTTTACGCTCCTTTTACTGCAGAGTAATGGTATTGCCAATCGAGTAGGCACCGACGCCATTGGCGGGCCGAATCTCCCCCCTGGGGTGGCCATGCAGGTTGCAGTTTTATCGTGCACGCGCGACGATATCCAGATCGCCCATGAGAGCTGCCCTCCCGGTAATCGTAACGACGTAAACGTAAATCATCGAGGGGGGAGAGCTCCTCCAGGAGGCGGAGAAAGCAAGGAACGGAGCCTGGATGAATCACCCCGTCGCTCGTAAACGATTCACCCTCGATTCGGCGTCGACGGCGCCCTTCGACGGCCGAGTCATCCCGGAGTGTCTCGCGAATAAAGCCGTCGAATTGATTTGCCCCAGGACAAACGGCCGGCTGCTGCTCCCGGGTAATTGATTTCGCGCCCCGCGAGCTTCCCTTTGACTTCATCCCACGAGTCTCCCTACTATCTAGTTTTTTTTTAAATCAATCGCGCAATTCCTTGGAGGCGAGGGAGGATGGGATTATTTTTTTGAAAATCAGTAGCGCAATTTCTTGGAGGCGAGGAAGATGGGATTATTTTTTTGAAAAACAGTCGCGCAATTTCTTGGACAGGAAGGAGAATGGGATTATTTTTTTGAAAAAGAGTCGCGCGATTCTTTGGACGCGAGAGAAGGTAGAATTGTTTTTTTTTTTAATCAATCGCGCAATTTCTTGAACGCGATGAGATTATTTTTTTAAAAATAAATCGTGCAATTCCTTGGATGCGAGGGAAAATGGAATTATTTTTTTGAAAATCAATCGCGCAATTTCTTGGACACGAGGCAATGGATGGAAGAGATGAGGATCCTGGAAGGAGTTCTTGCATGGATAGTCATGGAAGAGAGGGCGCGTGTTTCGATGTATAGAGATCGTTGCGTTTGAAGTTTAACTCGCGGCTGGTTTGCGAACTGCGGCTCGTTCCGGGGAATGTTTATAATAATAACTCACGGCCTGGTTACGATTATATGCGAAATGAGACTTATGATTAACGCTAGCTATATATTGTTTGGAAAATTGCCTTTCAACGAGACACAGTGTGGCAAATAATTGCGAACAAGCCTTTTGAACATCCATGTATATTTTGTTATTCTCAGCGTATCCTTTAATTACGCGATTTTTGTCAGAAACCATCAAGCTTGGAAACATCATCCAGCATTGCAAACTATCAGATATTCTGCAATTTAGCATCGATGCTTTTACGGACACAAATAATTCCACGTTCCGCGTCAGTGCTGCTAATGAAAGCCATGTGCCGCGGAAAATTTCGACGAAACTGACGCGCGCGGAGCGGTTTCCTCCGAAATATCGACGCGTTTATCCACCTCCTCGGTCGTGGATCGTTCGCGGGGGTATATTAAAATCGAAAGAAGGAAAAAATGAAATCGACGTGTAGGGCGACAGGGTGGCACACGATCGAGGCACGGCGCAAAGGGCGCTCGAAAAAAGGACGAGCGGGAAAATGCGCGAAAATGCGAGCTTCATCGAACCGCCTGGCACCGATAGCGCACAGCCACCAGCTCGATTAAGATCCACGTCTGCACGTTCTCGTGCGCACGTACTCTCCGCGTAACCTAAGAAAATCCCTGGGAGGAATGTCGCTCTAATTGCTTGGACGAAAAGCGCACACCTCTGCTCACGCGTTTCTTTCGAGCCAAGCGTATTATTCGCTGAACGAACTAATTCGTCCGCTCGTTCACGCGACAAAGGCAGTGGATTCAAGAATGAGATTTGATAGATTTGTAACAAAGGCAGTGGATGGAAGGTGTCGAGACAGAGTGAGATAGCGCGAAGTAACCGACGTTTTTAAAGCACTGATATGAACTGATAGACACAATCGTATTACGCGAAAACGGTACTTCATCAGATTGAATAGATTTTTCTTAAGTATGGAAATACCACTCCTTTTCAACTAACGATGTCAACAGCCTAAATGTGGAAACTCGACGAGATTTAAAGACGTGGATAGGCGTGCCCAGCGAGCAACCCCCTTTGTCCGTTTGCCAACTCGGGGATTTTTCTTAAGTTGTACGAACAGTACATTTTCAAGTATCCCCCTGAACTTACGTAGCTCAGAATCTCCCCTTCAAAATACGGTAAGCGTCTAGGCGGGGCATCACGTGCAGGGGCAAAAATGTGGCCCTCGATGAAAAGTCGGTATTTTACTATTGTATACTTTAACGCCCCACCGCTGTTGGGCGGGTCACGTTGTACCAACGGCCAGCAATATTTCCTAAGTTTATGCGAAAAGCCAAGGAAACGCGAAGGGCTTTATTAACTTTTGTAGCTCTTTACATTTTTTAATGAAATTTAAGACGAACACTCGCTCGAATACCCGCTGGATGGCCCCGCGCTTGGTTTCGGTGTTTAACGAATTACTCGGAAGGTTTATGTGGAGTTGAACCATGAAAATACGCTAAGAATATGAAGGAATGTATGATATTAATTTGCAATAACGTGAGAAGAAATCGAGGAGGCAGGGATGTAGGAATTAAAGCATGAATGCATCGATTACGTATATCCAAGAAAAGGAAATAAAGAGCGATGTTCTAGTTCCCTTTCCATAACATTCCTTTTTCTCCGTTAATATACGATGTACAATCAAATCCAGTACGTATTCGACAAGTGGTGGTGCGAGCTTAATGTATCGTAAAAATATGAAAATCGAGGATCAAATACAGTATCAAAGTATAAAGACAGGAAATGAATAGAGGAAATTTATTCCAAGAGATATAAAACGAACGAAAAGTAAATTCAGCGCGATAAAGCGTTTAAGCTGACTAAACGAAAGTGGGTCATCCAACGTTCCCTTTAATCCCAACGCAACATTTATTTACAAGTCAACAGAAAAACGAAGATGATATACCGCTATTCCCCTCGATTTCTTCGTCATGCGAATCTACATAAGAACACTCCTCTCTTCCCACTGTACGCCCGCACGGTCCATTCTCCCCAACTCCACCCTCATTGCGCGTGCACAAAGTGCTGTATTTTGCTAATATTGGCAAACACAATATTATGGCGAATGCAGAATCGCGTTTAACGCTGGTTGCGCGCTGCGGGCAACAAGAGCGTAAATAGCGCGATTAATGAATGCCCCTAGCGCAATGCTCGGCTATGTGCACGGTGCTAGGAAAATTGATCGGACGGTAGGACGTGTCCCTCCTCCTTGATTAATCGTGCTCCACGGAACTAGGAGGTTCTTACGGCTCCGCGAGAGACAGAGAGGAAGAGAGAGAGGGAGAGAGAGAGAGGCAAGAAAATAATACGGTCCCGTTCTTACCAAGGTAATTCCGTATTTAGGAGCGAACGAGCAAGGGAGATTGCGGAGAGCAAGAGGAAATCCAGCCTAAATTTTACTGCCAGGATATAAACCCGAAGAAATTCTAGGGGCGGTACTTCGTTAATGACCTGCTTTTCGAAAACATCGCGGATGACACTTGGCGATGATGAGGAACAATTACCGCGAGCACTCCCTGGGGATAAATACCAATGAATTTCCAAGCGGACGTATTTACCCAAAGTTTGAGGGAAGAACTTTGCCCGGGAAAGAAGTTGGCTTTGTGATGGAAAATCCGAACTGCGAATTTATGCATTTTTGACGAGGCAATGCAACTTCCCTCAAAGGGCGCCATTGAAGTTTCGTCGGGCAGGCGAGCGGAATCTGGCGATTGAAATGACTTTAGTCCACTTTAAAGCGGCCCTTAGTGGGGGGGTCCTTATCCGGGCAGAACCTGGCACAGAATTCGACTCGATCTTCGAAAAATCTCTTAAGAAGCATGCAGAGCGGAGTTTTCGGTTCCGATCAAACGCCAGGACGTTGGTCCTTTGTAGTTAGGTCCTTACAAAGAATGTTTCGCGTGAGAGTGGATTTTCCTCGCGGACCACGTTCATTCGAGTAAAATGTTCAATGGTCAAATATAGATGTTTTCCTCGTTTATCAGCAAAGGGTTCGAAAGTCGCCAAAGTAGCGGAAAAACTGGCGGTCCTCGAAATTTCTGTGATATAATACTCTTACGAAAATACTCCGACACTCAGTCGAAGACGATGAACGGTTTCTCGTATTTTGCATGAGCTTCCAATGCAATTTATATGTTTATAATAATATGTTATGTTATTTATATGTTTTTGTTGTTATATGTATATGTTATTTATATGTTTATAATAATTTAATCTCCCGTATTCTTAGCATAGCTCAAATCCTAATCACAACACGATCATCCCATAGGTTACATTCGACTCGCTACGTCGATTTCCTCACGTACCATCGCATCAAACAGGATGTAGCATCGAGCAAAATTTTAACCACAACAAAACACTCGATGAGACAAACCTTCGCCTGCTCCTTCACGCCCCATCACCAACCTCGCAATTTATCCTCAAACCCACACCGGCCAAAGACTTAACACATTAAAAACCGCTTACAAATTTTCTCGCGTTTACACGTCCCATCTGCTACGGATGAATCACAAAACAACCCGTGTTTTCTACACGCTGTTATTAGATATCACCTATCCTGATACATTGTACCTACTTCCTGTATTTAAGTATTTACATCAATAATCAATGTATTAAACTTGATACTTAAACTCGACAAGTGGAAGAAGAAAATAGACAAACGGATACAAGTTTGCCCAAAAACGTGCGATCCCAGGCGCATGTCTTACAGATTTCTTCGCGTACCTTAACGCGTTAACATACGCGCGCCTCGCCAAACGAACTCCACGATGCGCCGCGAACGAGCTCACCTCGGGAAAATAAATCCATTCAGGAAGCTACACGTCGCTTTTCAATGCGCGGGGGGAAATTTAATATCCCCGGCATTTTCGAAGCTCGCCGCTGGATCCCCCTGACCATTAATATCAAGAATGGGCTTTGCAACCTGGACGGGCCTTTGATCGCGGGGACGCGAGGCGTGCCATGGAAATGGTGGCTCGCATTAAAGGGGACCGAGCGAGGAATCCCCAAGAACGATTCGGTTAGCGCCACGATGCCATCCCATTTTCCGTAACAGGCTAACGGCTTTGCTTTTCCAGCTGGAACAATCGAGCGGCCCCTTCGACGGACTCATCCTCGAGTAGCCGATGCGACTGGCGGAGGCGCATAACTGTCAGGGGCGCCGAGATTCGCATGAAAAATAGCACGTGACTCGATACATTTACGGTCTCCCGGGCCCATAAATGTTATTGTTGCCGTTAGCCTTATTACGGATCCCCGGGAGCCTCCACGGTTCGTTGGCTGGCCATTCCCCAAGAATTGGCCGCGGTCGGCCGAAAGTTTTCGCGGAGGGAACTGGAGAGGGCTAAGGGCGCCTCCAGCCGATGGGGAATCGTCCGTTAACCCTGGCGATCCTCGTCTGATCGAGGCGAGGAGGTGGAGAAGGAGGCGACCGCCGCTTTTATCACTCTCCAAGTATGGATATGTCTTCCAGACACGAGTCTCCGACGAGGCTGATTCCCCTTGCCATCCTCTTAGGTGCGTCGATATCGGGGAATCGGTCTCGAAGGAAGATAAAATCCCGTGGCCGGCCCTGCGACCCGTTAAATTAGAACGAGGTGATTAACCATGCGATTCGGCCGAGTTCTGCCTTTAGTTGGAAGTGGGAGGGCCATTTATGTTCGTTCCCCATTATCCCGTTCGGTTTGATCGGTCGAATGTTGCTACCACGAGATGGAGGCGGGACCGAGAGTGGAACGAGAGCGTGGACGGACAATTGTCCATTTCGGATACGCAAGTTCCTCGGCTATGATACGTTCCTGAAGTTTGTCCTTATCTGCCCGTTGCGTGATAATGGAGTTTGTTAACGATACGCCGAGCGATTCGGTTCGAAACGGGGGGACGAGTGTAGAATCGCGTAGCGCGGCGAGAAACCTCCCTTTTGCATCTCGCTTCGTTGCTCTACAGGCGTGTTTTTATTAAACCCCGTTTAAGTTGTTTATAATGAGCGAAAGGATTGATCTGGGATTTTCGCTGATTTATTATGAGGAGGGTAGTAATGAGGGATAATACCTGAAGAGACTCGTTATTTCGTTATGGAAATGTACAGAGACGAATTGTTGAAATCATGGGATTGAAGAGCGAATGAAACAATTGAAATACATCGCGCGAAATTGCGTATCACGACTGACAAAGAAATTCCAACCAAAATAGATCGCTTTAGATATCAATGGAAATTCTATATTGTCCCAAAATCATTTCTTAGCTATACATCATTTGAATATACGATATGACAGATAAACAGCATTGCTAAATCCAATGAATTATTAAGATTTCCCTCTTTCATTGCCCTTTCTTCCGCTTTTTTTAAGTATTCAATATAACAGTACACTTGTTTAGTACATTAAATCGCGCTTTCTTCGCACGATTAGTATCCCTTCTTCACGAATTAAATCCAATCAGTTTTGTACCGTCGATATGAACAGGAATGACGTAGAAAAATTCGTGGCTTCAAAATGCGCTCCTGCTATAAGGCGAAAATAATAATCACTGGCGTATGTACTTACGATGACCACGCGGCGGCGATTCTCCGGTGATCGATGCGATGCGCGGCGCATCCTCGGTAATTTCGATGTCGGCGGACTTCCGGTAAATGTCGGCGATGAACGCAGTGCAGCGCAAATGCAGACGGCCGTTGCGGAACATGTCATTTAGGACCTTAAACTCTATGATCGATTTTGTCGTTTCGCTCCCGTCCTCTTGGGGGACTGCGAAATATCGCGTTCTGTACTGCGAACTGTCGTTTGCGATCTGGAACAGAATATTTTCGGACGATTATTATTCTGTTTTTCAGCTATGCTTCGATCCTCGAGATTGTCGAAGGATGAAAGTCATTCGTGACTCTAACAGTACATCTCTAACAGAACTATTCTGGAACTCGATGAGAAGCAATGAGAAGCACAACAATCATGAATGACAACGAGAAGCAATGGTCCTTTAAAGTTCTTCTCATTAAATTCCCATTCAAATTCCTCGGATTTAAAATAAATACACGGATACTCTCGCTATGACCACAAGGATCACTGCTTATCATTAAACAATATCGTTCAGGACATACTCCTTATTCCACAATTCCTTCGACAGATTCCTCAAATTTATAACGCTGCTCTTTTAATCTACCAGCCCAACCCACAAAGTCTCGATACAAACCACAAAACCCAGCGCGCCTATCCACATCATAGGAACAAAACCTAAACATCAATTACCCACAAGCACAGCCCTCGTTCCTTAAGCCAATACCACCACCATTAGTCCCAAACAAAGTTTAAAATCGCATCCGAAGAATCCATTAACCTCGCCAACCGACGCAATCCCTCGTCGAGGCGTACCCGTAATCCGCGACATTACGCACCATACCAATTACCTAACTCAGCTCCAACAGAGGCGAGCGACCAAAACGGCCAATACCCAGAGCGCGCATTCGTATCCGCGGTATCGTCATCGCGGCGAGCAGTGCCGATATAAACTCTATCCCGAAACGAGTTTCATCTCCCCCGTATCCGCCAGGACTCGAAGGGATGAATTTCGTTCCTCCGAGCTAAAGATATTACGCCGTTTCGTTGCTCTCAACGTAAATGAACGGCTCGCGAGTGCGGGGCCGGCTTCTTTGCTCTCCTTACGTGCCTCCTTCGCCCCCCCCCCCACCTCCTACCCGACGTAAGAAAGCACGGCAGGGCCCAGAGGTGGGCGGAATAAAAGTGAGGAACAAGAGTCGGCCGGCGTTATTACTTCGGGGAACAAACGAGACTATGCATTAACTCCGCGGACCTGCGATGACGCGGTGCCGTAGCCCGTCCTCATAAAACGTAATGCATAAAGCCCGTGCCATCGTGCGACGAACCTTTGCACCTTGCCGCCCCTTCTGAGCGCCGTGCCGCACGCGGAAAGGGATTGAAACGCCAGCCCTCCCCACACCCGCGATTTCGCATTATTCTAATAGTTCCCTCGGCCTCCCCGCCCCGCACTTTGGGGTCTGCCTGGCGCCCGCTCGGGGCTCTGCGCGGGGATATATGTGTATATATGTGTGTATATATATATATATATATATATATGTATATGTCT